>NW_025556607.1:0-44765 GCF_020424385.1 Procambarus clarkii | reverse complement strand
AGTGGCATGCCCACAGTGGCATGCCCACAGTGGCATGTCCACAGTGGCATGCCCGCAGTGGCATGCCCACAGTGGCATGCCCACAGTGGTATGCCCGCAGTGGTATGTCCACAGTGGTATGTCCACAGTGGTATGTCCACAGTGGTATGCCCACAAATGGCATGTCCACAGTGGTATGTCCACAGTGGTATGCCCACAAATGGCATGTCCACAGTGGTATGTCCACAGTGGTATGCCCACAAATGGCATGTCCACAGTGGTATGTCCACAGTGGTATGCCCACAAATGGCATGTCCACAGTGGTATGTCCACAGTGGTATGTCCACAGTGGTATGCCCACAAATGGCATGTCCGCAGTGGTATGTCCACAGTGGTATGCCCACAAATGGCATGTCCACAGTGGTATGTCCACAGTGGTATGTCCACAGTGGTATGTCCACAGTGGTATGCCCACAAAATGGCATGTCCGCAGTGGTATGTCCACAGTGGTATGTCCACAGTGGTATGTCCACAGTGGTATGCCCGCAGTGGTATGCCCGCAGTGGTATGCCCGCAGTGGTATGCCCGCAGTGGTATGCCCGCAGTGGTATGTCCACAGTGGTATGTCCACAGTGGTATGTCCACAGTGGTATGTCCACAGTGGTATGCCCACAGTGGTATGTCCACAGTGGTATGTCCACAGTGGTATGTCCACAGTGGTATGTCCACAGTGGTATGTCCACAGTGGTATGCCCGCAGTGGTATGTCCACAGTGGTATGTCCACAGTGGTATGTCCACAGTGGTATGTATTATTGACTGAGGGTTGGTTGGTGTTGTCGTCGTTGTTCCTCCTTTGCAGACAACCCAACCCACAACTCGGTAGAGTGCCTATACCTCGCTAGGAGATCACACTAGGCGCTTCTGGCCCTTGGAGAGGGGCTCAACGCCACACATTTAGGGGATGCGGCTCCAACACTTAGCCTCGTTGTCACGTGCACACACCCACTCGAGCCGCTGTGACTCCCCACTCTCTCCTTAGGTGATATGATCTCCTCAATCCCCTATGACTTACTAGTATTACCTCCTACCCTGCCCACAGCAGTGGTTCCTGGTTCTTTCTCTCTCTCTCTCTTCTTTACTACCTCCTGGGAAGCCTCACTAGGACCAAGGGCAAACACCAGCAAATTGGGATACATTTACTGGACAAAGCACATACACGATACATACACACATATAATAATAATGAATCCTATACTCTGTAATATCACAATCAGGTTGCTCTCCAACACAACCAGAACTCTACCATCAGCTTATCAAGTGGTATCCTATCTCCTGGTTCACCACCTGATACTATCAACCTCCTCAAGTTGATCAAGTCTACATACACTGTTGCACCATCAGCAAGAGAATATATATATGTATCTATAAATGTGTACAAAGAAAATCAGCATATGAATGCAATAACATATATCAGTATAAATATTCATTGATACACAACAATGATCAATCGATCACTATCAGCCCTAGAACACATACATCTGTAGGTAATCAAGCCTACGACTGCAACTCTAAACTTCAGAATAAATCACTCCTTGACATAAGAATGCAAACAACCACTCACCTCTCACTGCGTCTTGCACACTAATGACAACCAAACACTATCAACTCCCTACAAGTAATCCACCGGAACTTCCCTTCCACCTCTGGAAGTTCACTACCCTGATATCTTCAGGTTCTTCCGGGCTTCACTACCGGGATCCTCTGCAGCTCCTCCAGGCTGCTACCATGAAGTTTCCTTGAGCAACTACGGTGCTTCACCCTTCTGCTAGGTTCCTCCACAGCTCTCTTGGCTGCTACACCACCTCTACAGAAGCACGTGACACTCCTCTTCACTGCTTCTCCTCACAGCTCGAGGTCCTCTGCTTCACTACCTTGGAGTCTCATCAATTACCTCATCTGTGCTGGCTTCGAAGTTCTCAGCAACTTCTTCCCAAAAGACAAACCTGCAACCCATCGACACTCCAATAAATTTGTTTCCCCTTTAACACATAAACAAAAATAATCACACAATATGTTTGCCTCCAACCTCTATCTGTCCTCTACATACATTGAGAGTGGACTCCCCCGTTTTGGGCGGGTCCATACTCCACCTCGCCCGGCGGAGGTCCTCACTCGCTGGGAGGGTCTTCCTCCGTCAGGAGCCGGGCTCCCTCAGTCGTCTGTCAGAGCTCAGAGGGGACGGACGTCGCTCCGTGTTCCTCCCTCTTCACTCTTCTATTTCAGGCCTTCTGCCTTATTAAAACATGTCTAACTTATAAATAAACATCGCTACTGTCGCTGGGCACACGACCAACTACAAGCAATCACTATGAACTGGCGTATATCGTGCTTACCACAGATTAACTGGTCGAGGGCGCTTCTCCCTCTGACGGCGTCTGGTCACGGCGCTTCCACGGCCCACAATAATGCCTCTGGGCGATTTAATAAACACTTCTCATCGCCCACGACTTGAGACCACACGTCCCCAGCTCGATTCCACAGCTGGTACGTCTGCACACTTCTCTTCTCTTCGAGATATATCACTAGGGGTTCCCTTCTGGCGGGAGCTCAACAGAGCGCAGCTTTCCCCTGCGATGTCTGGCACTCAAGTGAGGTCAAAGCCCCTCCAGAAGCGAGCCTCACGCCTCCAGCAAAATGTCCACATCTCCTAGCCAGTCATTTATTTGTTTTCTTCTACACTGCTGCTAATCTTAAACTGCTCATTGAATCCACCATACTATTTTTCATATGGGTTATCACCTCAATATATGCTAGACCTTCTAATCAGGTCAGGCTTGCTGAATAACTCTCAAGGAGGGAGACTCGTTTCTCCTGCAGGCTGAGATCATAACATATGTCCACAGTGGTATGTCCACAGTGGTATGCCCACAGTGGTATGCCCACAGTGGTATGCCCACAGTGGTATGCCCAAGTGGTATGTCCACAGTGGCATGCCTGCAGTGGTATGTCCACAGTGGTATGTCCACAAATGGCATGCCCGCAGTGGCATGTCCACAGTGGTATGTCCACAGTGGCATGCCCGCAGTGGTATGTCCACAGTGGTATGTCCACAGTGGCATGTCCACAGTGGCATGCCCGCAGTGGCATGTCCAAAGTGGCATGTCCACAGTGGCATGTCCACAGTGGCATGCCCGCAGTGGTATGTCCACAGTGGTATGTCCACAAATGGCATGCCCGCAGTGGTATGTCCACAGTGGTATGTCCACAGTGGCATGCCCGCAGTGGTATGTCCACAGTGGCATGTCCACAGTGGCATGCCCGCAGTGGCATGTCCACAGTGGCATGCCCGCAGTGGCATGTCCACAGTGGCATGTCCACAGTGGCATGTCCACAGTGGCATGTCCACAGTGGCATGCCCGCAGTGGTATGCCCACAAATGGCATGTCCACAGTGGCATGCCCGCAGTGGTATGTCCACAGTGGTATGTCCACAGTGGCATGTCCACAGTGGCATGCCCGCAGTGGTATGCCCACAAATGGCATGTTCACAGTGGTATGACCACAGTGGTATGACCACAGTGGTATGCCCACAAATGGCATGTCCACAGTGGCATGTCCACAGTGGTATGCCCACAAATGGCATGTCCACAGTGGCATGTCCACAGTGGTATGCCCACAAATGGCATGTCCACAGTGGTATGCCCACAAATGGCATGTCCACAGTGGCATGTCCACAGTGGTATGCCCACAGAGAGAAAGGATTGTTCAGGAATTATAATTATCCATGAAATGTAAATATTACCTTTTCCTTGTTTAAATACAAATTACTTTTAATTTGTTTGAAGTGTTTGACAAATACAAAAGTACATCTGCTTGTCAATTACAAGAGTTTTGTTAATTATAAACACGAATTTACAAATTTACAAATATTAACATTATTCATTCAGTGATTGAATATCTTACTGGAAATTACCTTACCTCTCCTAACGTCAGCGTCCTTTCCTCAGGAGAGGTAAGGTCGCTGGCGCTCAGGAGAGGTAAGGTCGCTGACGCTCAGGAGAGGTAAGGTCGCTGACGCTCAGGAGAGGTAAGGTCGCTGGCGCTCAGGAGAGGTAAGGTCGCTGACGCTCAGGAGAGGTAAGGTCGCTGGCGCTCAGGAGAGGTAAGGACGCTGACGCTCAGGAGAGGTAAGGTCGCTGGCGCTCAGGAGAGGTAAGGTCGCTGGCGCTCAGGAGAGGTAAGGTCGCTGACGCTCAGGAGAGGTAAGGACGCTGACGCTCAGGAGAGGTAAGGTCGCTGACGCTCAGGAGAGGTAAGGACGCTGGCGCTCAGGAGAGGCAAGGTCGCTGACGCTCAGGAGAGGTACGGTCGCTGACGCTCAGGAGAGGTAAGGTCGCTGACGCTCAGGAGAGGTAAGGTCGCTGGCGCTCAGGAGAGGTAAGGACGCTGACGCTCAGGAGAGGCAAGGTCGCTGACGCTCAGGAGAGGCAAGGTCGCTGACGCTCAGGAGAGGTAAGGTCGCTGACGCTCAGGAGAGGTAAGGTCGCTGACGCTCAGGAGAGGTAAGGACGCTGACGCTCAGGAGAGGTAAGGTCGCTGGCGCTCAGGAGAGGTAAGGTCGCTGGCGCTCAGGAGAGGTAAGGTCGCTGACGCTCAGGAGAGGTAAGGACGCTGGCGCTCAGGAGAGGTAAGGTCGCTGACGCTCAGGAGAGGTAAGGTCGCTGACGCTCAGGAGAGGTAAGGTCGCTGACGCTCAGGAGAGGTAAGGTCGCTGACGCTCAGGAGAGGTAAGGACGCTGACGCTCAGGAGAGGTAAGGTCGCTGACGCTCAGGAGAGGTAAGGACGCTGACGCTCAGGAGAGGTAAGGACGCTGACGCTCAGGAGAGGTAAGGACGCTGACGCTCAGGAGAGGTAAGGTCGCTGACGCTCAGGAGAGGTAAGGTCGCTGACGCTCAGGAGAGGTAAGGACGCTGACGCTCAGGAGAGGTAAGGTCGCTGACGCTCAGGAGAGGTAAGGTCGCTGACGCTCAGGAGAGGTGACGCAAGAGGCACGGGTGGTCCCTGGTGACGCAAGGGGCAGGGATGGTCCCTGGTGACGCAAGGGGCAGGGGTGGTCCCTGGTGACGCAAGGGGCAGGGGTGGTCCCTGGTGACGCAAGGGGCAGGGGTGTTCCCTGGTGACGCAAGGGGCAGGGGTGTTCCCTGGTGACGCAAGGGGCAGGGGTGTTCCCTGGTGACGCAAGGGGCAGGGGTGTTCCCTGGTGACGCAAGGGGCAGGGGTGTTCCCTGGTGACGCAAGGGGCAGGGGTGGTCCCTGGTGACGCAAGGGGCAGGGGTGTTCCCTGGTGACGCAAGGGGCAGGGGTGTTCCCTGGTGACGCAAGGGGCAGGGGTGTTCCCTGGTGATGAAAGGAGCAGCGGTGGTCCCTGGTGACGCAAGGGGCAGGGGTAGTCCCTGGTGACGCAAGGGGCAGGGTGCTCCCTGGTGACGCAAGGGGCACGGGTGTTCCCTGGTTACGCAAGGGGCAGGGGTGTTCCCTGGTTACGCAAGGGGCAGGGGTGGTCTCTGGTGATGAAAGGGACAGCGGTGGTCCCTGGTGACGCAAGGGGCAGGGGTAGTCCCTGGTGACGCAAGGGGCAGGGGAGCTCCCTGGTGACGCAAGGGGCGGAACACTGCCAGAGCCAGAGAGGAGGGCGGGAACATGGAACACTCCAGAGCCAGAGAGGAGGGGCAGGACCATGGAACACTGCCAGAGCCAGAGAGGAGGGGTGGGAACATGGAACACTGCCAGAGCCAGAGAGGAGGGGCAGGACCATGGAACACTGCCAGAGCCAGAGAGGAGGGCGGGAACATGGAACACTCCCAGAGCCAGAGAGGAGGGGCAGGACCATGGAACACAGCCAGAGAGGAGGGGTGGGAACATGGAACACTGCCAGAGCCAGAGAGGAGGGCGGGAACATGGAACACTGCCAGAGCCAGAGAGGAGGGGCGGGAACATGGAGCACTCCCAGAGCCAGAGAGGAGGGGCGGGAACATGGAACACTCCCAGAGCCAGAGAGGAGGGGTGGGACCATGGAACACTGCCAGAGCCAGAGAGGAGGGGGGGGGGGGAACATGGACGCCACCACAACTGTACGACACACTAGGCTGGTTAAAGCAGCGGCCGTCCTTCCCAGACAACACGTCCTCACACTAGGCTGGTTAAAGTAGCGGCCGTCCTTCCCAGACAACACGTCCTCACACTAGGCTGGTTAAAGCAGAGGCCGTCCTCCCCAGATAACCTATCCTCACACCAGGCTGGTTAAAGCAGCGGCCGGCCGCCCCAGACAACACGTCCTCACACTAGGCTGGTTAAAGCAGCGGCCGTCCTTCCCAGACAACACGTCCTCACACCAGGCTGGTTAAAGCAGCGGCCGGCCTCCCCAGACAACACGTCCTCACACCAGGCTGGTTAAAGCAGCGGCCGTCCTTCCCAGACAACACGTCCTCACACCAGGCTGGTTAAAGCTGCGGCCGTCCTTCCCAGACGCATTCATCAACTTTAACAAACTGTGTATTAAAAATCGGTTTGTCTCATAAATTAATATTATAATACTTAAAAATACTATGTATTGTTAGCCGTAGGTTAGGTTAGGTGTTAAGGTTCTGTTGGCGATTATTTGCAAATGTAGTACGTGGGTGAAGCATTTACAGTGTTGTGGTTCCAACAAAATTCATCAGTGAAGCACTTGTTCCGGAAGTGTTCGAACGTCATCAGCGAGTCATGTGTAAACCGCTATTCATTCATAAGAGGGTTTGGCGGCTGGATTAACGAGCTTAGATCTCTGTATGCGAGGACGGGCTGTATAGCCAGTGCAGCAGAACAGGGTGGTGCTGCTACCTTCAGTTACATCCAGACAACCAGCAGATACAGAGGCCTTGCATTAGGCTCCCAGACGTTACATTCATAAGGTAAAATATCACTCAAGTCCTTCATTGAGTTTGGTGTGCTATACAACCTGTTTTTTTTACAAAAAAAAAAAAACGTTACTTTTCGATAGCTATGTTTGCTATGGCCATTTGTGTAATCCAAAATGTAAATATATTTTTCAAATGAAATGGACCCAAAACAGCAAGTTTTGGTCCTAACCTCTCTGAGGGCAGCAAGTTAGCGTAAGGTTTCAAAACGTCATGAAAACTGTTAATTTATAATGTCCTCGCCTAACTAAACAGACTAAACCAGAGGACCCAAAACAGAAAACGGAACAGTACGTCACTTTCGCGAGCCACTGCCATTTTCTATTTTGGCAATTTTTAGCCTTTAAGCCTTTTATACGAGCAAAAAGCGACGTAATTTGTAAGAGGACAGGTTGGCTAAACTCATTACGGATAGCCGAGGACCCGACAGCGAACAGTTTTCTGTTGTAGAGCCTCACATTGCTAAGCTGAGAGCAAATGCTCGTCTTGTTCCTAGACTCTCGGTATTTCTCTGATGAGCTGAAGGAAATTTTCCACTGCATTGTTTCAAATTTTGTTTGTGGTTCACCAACAATAAAAACAATTTGTTCTCTAAATTAAATTTTCTAAAAAAGTCTCATAGATTATCAAGATCAGGTGATGATAATAACAATCGTAAAGTGAGTAGTTGTAAACTTTGTGTACCAGTACCAGCTGTAAACTTTGTGTACCAGTACCAGCTGTAAACTTTGTGTACCAATACCAGCTGTAAACTTTGTGTACCAATACCAGCTGTAAACTTTGTGTACCAGTACCAGCTGTAAACTTTGTGTACCAGTACCAGCTGTAAACTTTGTGTACCAGTACCAGCTGTAAACTTTGTGTACCAGTACCAGCTGTAAACTTTGTGTACCAGTACCAGCTGTAAACTTTGTGTACCAGTACCAGCTGTAAACTTTGTGTACCAGTACCAGCTGTAAACTTTGTGTACCAGTACCAGCTGTAAACTTTGTGTACCAGTACCAGCTGTAAACTTTGTGTACCAGTACCAGCTGTAAACTTTGTGTACCAGTACCAGCTGTAAACTTTGTGTACCAGTACCAGCTGTAAACTTTGTGTACCAGTACCAGCTGTAAACTTTGTGTACCAGTACCAGCTGTAAACTTTGTGTACCAGTACCAGCTGTAAACTTTGTGTACCAGTACCAGCTGTAAACTTTGTGTACCAGTACCAGCTGTAAACTTTGTGTACCAGTACCAGCTGTAAACTTTGTGTACCAGTACCAGCTGTAAACTTTGTGTACCAGTACCAGCTGTAAACTTTGTGTACCAGTACCAGCTGTAAACTTTGTGTACCAGTACCAGCTGTAAACTTTGTGTACCAGTACCAGCTGTAAACTTTGTGTACCAGTACCAGCTGTAAACTTTGTGTACCAGTACCAGCTGTAAACTTTGTGTACCAGTACCAGCTGTAAACTTTGTGTACCAGTACCAGCTGTAAACTTTGTGTACCAGTACCAGCTGTAAACTTTGTGTACCAGTACCAGCTGTAAACTTTGTGTACCAGTACCAGCTGTAAACTTTGTGTACCAGCTGTAAACTTTGTGTACCAGTACCAGCTGTAAACTTTGTGTACCAGTACCAGTTGTAAACTTTGTGTACCAGTACCAGCTGTAAACTTTGTGTACCAGTACCAGCTGTAAACTTTGTGTACCAGTACCAGCTGTAAACTTTGTGTACCAGTATCAGCTGTAAACTTTGTGTACCAGTACCAGTGTAAACTTTGTGTACCAGTACCAGCTGTAAACTTTGTGTACCAGTACCAGCTGTAAACTTTGTGTACCAGTACCAGCTGTAAACTTTGTGTACCAGTATCAGCTGTAAACTTTGTGTACCAGTACCAGCTGTAAACTTTGTGTACCAGTACCAGCTGTAAACTTTGTGTACCAGTATCAGCTGTAAACTTTGTGTACCAGTGCCAGCTGTAAACTTTGTGTATCATTATCAGCTGTAAACTTTGTGTACCAGTACCAGCTGTAAACTTTGTGTACCAGTATCAGCTGTAAACTTTGTGTACCAGTACCAGCTGTAAACTTTGTGTACCAGTACCAGCTGCAAACTTTGTGTACCAGTACCAGCTGTAAACTTTGTGTACCAGTATCAGCTGTAAACTTTGTGTACCAGTACCAGCTGTAAACTTTGTGTACCAGTACCAGCTGTAAACTTTGTGTACCAGTACCAGCTGTAAACTTTGTGTACCAGTATCAGCTGTAAACTTTGTGTACCAGTACCAGCTGTAAACTTTGTGTACCAGTACCAGCTGTAAACTTTGTGTACCAGTACCAGCTGTAAACTTTGTGTACCAGTACCAGCTGTAAACTTTGTGTACCAGTACCAGCTGTAAACTTTGTGTACCAGTACCAGCTGTAAACTTTGTGTACCAGTACCAGCTGTAAACTTTGTGTACCAGTACCAGCTGTAAACTTTGTGTACCAGTACCAGCTGTAAACTTTGTGTACCAGTACCAGCTGTAAACTTTGTGTACCAGTACCAGCTGTAAACTTTGTGTACCAGTACCAGTTGTAAACTTTGTGTACCAGTACCAGCTGTAAACTTTGTGTACCAGTACCAGCTGTAAACTTTGTGTACCAGTACCAGTTGTAAACTTTGTGTACCAGTACCAGCTGTAAACTTTGTGTACCAGTACCAGCTGTAAACTTTGTGTATCATTATCAGCTGTAAACTTTGTGTACCAGTACCAGCTGTAAACTTTGTGTATCATTATCAGCTGTAAACTTTGTGTACCAGCACCAGCAGGGGGGGGGGAGTGTCCGAGGGGTGGTGCGCCTCCAACAGCCTCGTCAAGGAGCTCAGAGAAGTGTACAGTGCTGGGATAATAAGCAACTATCCAAGGGTCATTACCAGTGGCCAACCACTTTCCGACGGTCGTTAGGGGTTTGTTGAGACAATGAATGTCTTAGACCCGGACAAGTGAGAGGGAACAGTGACCCAAGCAACCCGTCCTCAGCCTGTATTCATTCCATCCAGCGGCCGACCCCAGAGAAGCTTTCATCAATATGAACATTCTGGTCATTCAAAATAGGAATTTTGTCAATTATAAATTAATATTTTTATATATATTAGTATATTGTGAATATTTAGGTGAATGTTAGAGGGTTGGGTATTGAGGTTGTGTGGCAGCCGCTTGTACCACAGTCACCACGAGGGTGTATCACAGTCACCACGAGGGTGTACCACAGTCACCACGAGGGTGTACCACAGTCACCACGAGGGTGTACCACAGTCACCACGAGGGTGTACCACAGTCACCACGAGGGTGTACCACAGTCACCACGAGGGTGTACCACAGTCACCACGAGGGTGTATCACAGTCACCACGAGGGTGTATCACAGTCACCACGAGGGTGTATCACAGTCACCACGAGGGTGTATCACAGTCACCACGAGGGTGTATCACAGTCACCACGAGGGTGTACCACAGTCACCACGAGGGTGTATCACAGTCACCACGAGGGTGTATCACAGTCACCACGAGGGTGTATCACAGTCACCACGAGGGTGTACCACAGTCACCACGAGGGTGTACCACAGTCACCACGAGGGTGTACCACAGTCACCACGAGGGTGTATCACAGTCACCACGAGGGTGTATCACAGTCACCACGAGGGTGTATCACAGTCACCACGAGGGTGTATCACAGTCACCACGAGGGTGTATCACAGTCACCACGAGGGTGTATCACAGTCACCACGAGGGTGTATCACAGTCACCACGAGGGTGTATCACAGTCACCACGAGGGTGTATCACAGTCACCACGAGGGTGTATCACAGTCACCACGAGGGTGTATCACAGTCACCACGAGGGTGTATCACAGTGGGGAGAGTCGAACTGTGGTCGTCAGCGAAGTGTTCGAACGTCATCAGTTGTGAGTCGTGTGTAAACCGTTTTTCATTCCCGAACACGGGGCTTGGCGGCTGGATTAACGAGCAATTGGCCTTTGTTGGTGAGAACGACCTGCGTTAAGCAGCAGGTGTTGGGGAATTCCTATTATACAACCCGTCCTCTTGTTTAGATAGTACCTATTGTGACTATCGTCAATAGTCACGAATTCGTACGAACTTAGCTTTTAGATAGTAGTATACTGACTAGTAAGGAATTATTTTAAAATAAATGAAGCTCGACACAAATATTGCTAGGCCTAGTATAGCACACATGTGTACTATATTAGGCCTCAGATATCGTGTATTAGGCCTAGGGAGGTTAGGCTCGTTTAATGAGTCAAAGCAACACAAGTAGAAAACAGTTTACCAGTTTGTCCAACTCAATAGTTCAGATTTCTAGTTTCCAAGTGTGTTGTTTGTTGGTATATACAGTATGGTGGTGGTGGTCACTACACCAGGACCGGCGGGGTTGTGGGTATATACAGTATGGTGGTGGTGGTCACTACACCAGGACCGGCGGGGTTGTGGGTATATACAGTATGGTGGTGGTGGTCACTACACCAGGACCGGCGGGGTTGTTGGTATATACAGTATGGTGGTGGTGGTCACTACACCAGGACCGGCGGGGTTGTGGGTATATACAGTATGGTGGTGGTGGTGGTCACTACACCAGGACCGGCGGGGTTGTGGGTATATATAGTATGGTGGTGGTGGTGGTCACTACACCAGGACCGGCGGGGTTGTGGGTATATACAGTATGGTGGTGGTGGTCACTACACCAGGACCGGCGGGGTTGTGGGTATATACAGTATGGTGGTGGTGGTCACTACACCAGGACCGGCGGGGTTGTGGGTATATACAGTATGGTGGTGGTGGTCACTACACCAGGACCGGCGGGGTTGTGGGTATATATAGTATGGTGGTGGTGGTCACTACACCAGGACCGGCGGGGTTGTGGGTATATACAGTATGGTGGTGGTGGTCACTACACCAGGACCGGCGGGGTTGTGGGTATATATAGTATGGTGGTGGAGGTGGTCACTACACCAGGACCGGCGGTGTTGTGGGTATATACAGTATGGTGGTGGTGGTCACTACACCAGGACCGGCGGTGTTGTGGGTATATACAGTATGGTGGTGGTGGTGGTGGTCACTACACCAGGACCGGCGGGGTTGTGGGTATATATAGTATGGTGGTGGTGGTGGTCACTACACCAGGACCGGCGGTGTTGTGGGTATATATAGTATGGTGGTGGTCACTACACCAGGACCGGCGGTGTTGTGGGTATATACAGTATGGTGGTGGTGGTGGTCACTACACCAGGACCGGCGAGGTTGTGGGTATATACAGTATGGTGGTGGTGGTCACTACACCAGGACCGGCGGGGTTGTGGGTATATACAGTATGGTGGTGGTGGTCACTACACCAGGACCGGCGGGGTTGTGGGTATATATAGTATGGTGGTGGTGGTCACTACACCAGGACCGGCGGGGTTGTGGGTATATACAGTATGGTGGTGGTGGTGGTCACTACACCAGGACCGGCGGGGTTGTGGGTATATACAGTATGGTGGTGGTGGTCACTACACCAGGACCGGCGGGGGTTGTGGGTATATACAGTATGGTGGTGGTGGTGGTCACTACACCAGGACCGGCGGGGTTGTGGGTATATACAGTATGGTGGTGGTGGTGGTCACTACACCAGGACCGGCGGGGTTGTGGGTATATACAGTATGGTGGTGGTGGTGGTCACTACACCAGGACCGGCGGGGTTGTGGGTATATACAGTATGGTGGTGGGTGGTCACTACACCAGGACCGGCGGGGTTGTGGGTATATATAGTATGGTGGTGGTGGTGGTGGTCACTACACCAGGACCGGCGGGGTTGTGGGTATATATAGTATGGTGGTGGTGGTGGTGGTCACTACACCAGGACCGGCGGGGTTGTGGGTATATATAGTATGGTGGTGGTGGTGGTCACTACACCAGGACCGGCGGGGTTGTGGGTATATACAGTATGGTGGTGGTGGTGGTCACTACACCAGGACCGGCGGGGTTGTGGGTAATATATAGTATGGTGGTGGTGGTGGTCACTACACCAGGACCGGCGGGGTTGTGGGTATATACAGTATGGTGGTGGTGGTGGTCACTACACCAGGACCGGCGGGGTTGTGGGTATATACAGTATGGTGGTGGTGGTGGTCACTACACCAGGACCGGCGGGGTTGTGGGTATATACAGTATGGTGGTGGTGGTGGTCACTACACCAGGACCGGCGGGGTTGTGGGTATATACAGTATGGTGGTGGTGGTGGTCACTACACCAGGACCGGCGGGGTTGTGGGTATATACAGTATGGTGGTGGTGGTCACTACACCAGGACCGGCGGGGTTGTGACACCAACACGTGTTACCTTAACTCTCTTTATGACACAAAGAATATATGTTATATGAGCTTTGTTCTGACGCACATTAACAGGTGTTTAATGAGTCTTATTGGGACGTTGAAGCACAGGTGTTGTGTCTCACTAATCAATGAGAGGCAGATGTTGGTTGAATGTTGTTAGAACAGAGGAACAGGTGTTAGGTTAGTCTTATTATATGGCAGAATAAACACCTTCAATCACTGTCAACTGATCACGACACACTGAACTTGGCGCTAACATTCTCAAGGACATTATTAGCATTTTGTTTGAAGGTTCATTAGTTTAATAACAAAATAAACGTAAAACAATGGCAATACAAAAAATACATTAATGCATAAACTTACATGGAATACCACTTTGATGTTTGCTGGTGTTTGAACACGGGGTGTGTGTGAACACGGGGTGTGTGTGAACACGGAGTGTGTGTGAACACGGGGTGTTTGAACACGAGGTGTTTGAACACGGGGTGTGTGAACACGAGGTGTTTGAACACAGGGTGTGTGAACACGGGGTATGTGAACACGGGGTGTTTGAACACGGGGTGTTTGAACACGGGGTGTTTGAACACGGGGTGTTTGAACACGGGGTGTTTGAACACGAGGGGTTTGAACACGGGGTGTGTGAACACGGGGTGTGTGAACACGGGGTGTGTGAACACGTGTTTGAACACGGGGTGTGTGTCACGGGGTGTGTGAACACGGGGTGTGTGAACACGGGGTGTGTGAACACGGGGTGTGTGAACACGAGGTGTGTGAACACGGGGTGTGTGAACACGGGGTGTGTGAACACGGGGTGTGTGAACACGGGGTGTGTGAACACGGGGTGTGTGAACACGAGGTGTGTGAACACGGGGTGTGTGAACAAGGGGTGTTTGAACACGGGGGTGTGTGAACAAGGTGTGTGAACACGGGGTGAGTGAACAAGGGGTGTTTGAACACAGGTTGTGTGAACAAGGGGTGTTTGAACACGGGGTGTTTGAACACGAGGGGTTTGAACACGGGGTGTGTGAACACGGGGTGTGTGAACACGGGGTGTGTGAACACGTGTTTGAACACGGGGTGTGTGTCACGGGGTGTGTGAACACGGGGTGTGTGAACACGGGGTGTGTGAACACGGGGTGTGTGAACACGAGGTGTGTGAACACGGGGTGTGTGAACACGGGGTGTGTGAACACGGGGTGTGTGAACACGGGGTGTGTGAACACGGGGTGTGTCGGAAAATCCGACACCATTTAATAATCATACAGATAATAACTGTATTACCAACAAGTTACCCATAGAAAACGTAACTTGTAGTGGAATTACCGTCTATAGAAAACGGGATATCTTCACCACATACTATTATAATTCACCAGCTATTCTGCTGGGAATTGTTCTTAAATACATTAGTCTTTGGACTTTACCATCATAAAAACATCTTATATAAATTAACTTAATTATCAATATTAAAGTAGAGTAAATGTGACCCTTCTATCACTTTCTGAAATCTGGACAAAGTAGGCCAGGCGTCAGAGTGAGGAGGAGGGCAGCCATTGTTGTTATACGAGACCAGAGGCTCACACGGGAGCAAATTCGGCTCCTGTTAATTTTACTTGGACGTAGTGTTATGGATACCAAAGGTGTACCATCTGTCAACACGCTGTCAACAAATCAAGTTAAGTGTTCTTTCCGAAACCCATTATCTATCATTAGTGGCCATTAATGTCATTATATAGGGTGACCCGGTTAGAACGCGAAATCGCCTCAAACTAAAGGTAATTAAGCCAGGTCTTCATGTTCCATGTACTGTTTTCTCTGATATACTTGTCATATATAGGATTCTGGCTTCACAGCTAGCGCACTTTTGACAGGTCAAGACGAGGATGCAAGATTTGTGCACCAGTTACTGGGTGATATGGAAGCTACCTCAAAGAGGATAATTTGGTGTCTACACCCTAGTTATACCTGGTGGACTAACCTGCTGTACTATAAGATAAGGAACCTCTTTAATGTATGTAGTTACTGTAGTTTGATTGGCTGCATACATATAAATATAAACCCCCCTAATGTGTAGAGGATCGATTTGTGAGATTAAGAGATTATTGCAGAAATACAGTCCACTTATCATTATACAAATTGCTATCGAAGTATACAAATTAACGTAAATATAAATTCATATAAATTAAATAAATATAAATCTCACAGGTCGGTTCCCACATTATTTGGTCATCTTCGAACCGGATGACGGATTATTTGATCCTTTGAACCCACATTTGGTCATCTTAGTACCGGATGAACCAGTTATCCAGTGGATTCATTAAATATACTAGTGCAGTGTTATTTAAACAAAGCCAGCCAGTCATAGACAGCGGCGTTGCCTCGTGGGAGCTCAGGAGCCTCCCTCAGCCCAGTTCAGCTTCGTCAGCGGTTTCATGCACACCCACAGATATTTGGTGGCGTGTTATTTCGTGAAATGACAGCGCTAATATAGAATCCAGCCAAATTAGTGACTGTGTCTTCGCGAGATTGTTCACGGATTTCGTGGTGTTACATTTCGCGAGAGATTATCTACGAATTTTGTGGACTTTATTTCGCGAGGTCACTAATAATATTTAATACTTCTAGATAATATTAGAAGTTTCATAGAGGCTAATTAAGAGGCTATTAACAATAATTGTGTATATTATTTCTCCAAAATAGAGAATTATTTAATATATATTGCACTAGTGATCACAGTATAATATTTACTAATTGCCAACCCACAACAGGGTAGGATATTACCATTGACTAGTTGAACTATTATCGTTCATCCTAGTCCCATTATTACCATAGTCAGTTGTACTATATTGAATAACCTAGCACCATTAATGAATGGTCCAGACCCTATTTTGGGTGTAATTTTTATCAACTCGAGTTGAGTTGTATATATAATAATTTACTTATGATCATTACACCTTTGAGTGATTAATTAGTGTCTCTACCATCCTAGGGTGATATAGAAGAGCTAACCTAAAGGTACTTCCAGTGACACTGGTTTATCACTCAAATCATTAGTGTGTATGATTGTATATATAATGTGTATTAATTTTAAGTGCTAACCTCTAGTAGAGGTAGGATTATTGCCTAGTGAGTGCAGAATTTACCCTAAGCTACCATTAGCTTGTTCAGTATTATGAGCAGCCCAAGTACAAGCCCCACAAGGCTTCACCAACTAGCCAGTATGGATAATGCAGGGAGAATGAAAAGAACCCTTGCAGGTCTTAAAGGCCACTTAACAAGACAGATCAAGAAATGTGAAGATTTGTCACAACAATCAACAGTTGATTATGCTGACCTGGAAAGCTATTATCAAGCAGCTACAGGTAAATTTGAGCAAATCAAATGTCAAATAGCAACATATGTGGCTGAACTTGCCAACACTAATTTATCAGAAACAGAAATAGACGACATTATGGTTGATCTTGCGAATTATGAAGATCACACTCAGGCCACGTTACAGCCTATGTCAAATTAATTGCCCAGAACAAGGCAACAGCAACAACAACAACAGTTGCATCTAATACGAGTCAAGCAGAAGCTCGACTCCCTCCAATTAATTTACCCACTTTCTCAGGAAAAGATGAGGAAGATTGGGACGAATTTTGGAACAAATTCGTTGACCTTGTAGACTCAAAACAATCTTTACCAAAGAGTAGTAAATTCTCTTATTTGCAAGGCCAATTATCAGGTGAGGCTAAAACAGTAGTATCCCATCTGAGATTAACTAATGACGGCTATGATCTGGCAGTAAAACTCCTCAAGGATAATTATGCTGATCCAGAAGTAAGAACATCACATTTAGTTCATGAGCTGTTGCATTTACCCCCACCGGAGGCTTCAGCTGATTCACTCCAAGTCTTCAAGCTGGAGGTAGAATCACTGATCAATGCCCTCAGCCTGACAGCAGATACAAACGGGGCTGAGTGGGTCTTGAAAATAATTGTCCAGGAGAAAATACCTAGGGACATATTGAGACAAATGAGTGCTCATTACAATAAAAGCATCTTATCTATGAATGAAATATCTGAAGGTTTAAAGTCAGTAGTTCATCAATTACGAACACATGACAAATTAAAACCACCAAGTAAACCCTCAGAAACCAATAATAGTAAACCACAGAGTACCAAAGGTACTCCAACTCAATCTAGACAATATAATTCAACTCCAAAGTGGAACAGTAGCAGTGTGGGCGTATATGCAGTGGGACCCTCCAAGCCTATAGTTACTGTGTCACCCAAGAACGTGACACCAAAGGGTACTGGAAACTATGGAACATGTTTGTTCTGCAATGAGAAACATTCAATGTACCACTGCTCTAATTTTCCTGATAGTGACGCCCGTGTTGAGCGACTCAAAGATTTGCAACATTGCACGAGGTGCCTCAGGAAACATAACATCAACGACTGTGAGACCCAATTACACACCTGTAATAGGTGTAACAAAGGTCAGCACCATGCAGCATTGTGCAGACACACCAAAACAACGTCTCCAAACCCCAAGGTGGAAGATAGCATTCCCACCTCAGTACAGTACTGCAAGGTGCAACAAACAAAGAGTGTCCAATCGCAAAGTCTAAAGGTAATACGACTTTGCCTACTGCCCAAATTACCATCCTGAATAAGAGGGCCAAGGTCCATACCCGTGGGTTGTTTGACCAAGGATCCCAGAGAACATATATTACTAAAAAGCTGGCAGATGAATTACAATTAAGGCCTGTAGCCCAGACGTCATTCAACATCTCAGGGTTTGTAACAGATGCAGGACCTCAAGTCTACCAGGTGGTACAACCATCAGTACGTTTAGGCAGGTACGTCTGTAGAGTACAAGCCATTGTGGTGGACAAAATACCAGTAGACCTACAAGTTCAAGGTCTGAGAGCAACAGCCAAATTCCTGAGAAATAGAGGAATAAAATTGGCAGATAATATTAAGTCTGATCACCTCACCGACTTCGGTCTCCTTGTAGGGACAGACTATTGTCATCGATTCATCGGTAGCCTACTAAATATCAGGGTATAACCATGTTAAACTCTGCAGGAGGTAAATTACTCTCAGGCCCAGTATCAAGCCTGAGGAGACCTATGCCTGCAGATAAACAATACCAGTAGAAATCTAAATTTGTCAGCTGATTATATTTCTCCAGTAGCATTATACTAAGGAGATTACAGCTGACTATAGTAACAGAGGTTGATGTTAGTATCATCATTTGAAGCTGAAGATGAGTTCATGAGGCCTCAGTGGCAAATCAGTGAACAGTAGCCTAAAACAGCTACAAGTCACTGCGACCAATGTCACTGAACCCACTGCAGTCTCAGAACCATACTTTACTTTAATGATGAGCTATTCAATCTTCTGAATCAATTAACTAAATTAAACCCCAATAAATCTGATGACTGATTTGATACATTTATTATTTAATCAAGATGTATTCCATGGGCCTCAGTGTTTATATATCAGTGACCAGTACCTGAAGAAACTTCAAGTTATATCTATGTCACTGATCTCACTGCAGTCCCTGAATCATACTTGACTGTAGTACTTGATCACATCCAGTCTTCTGGGTTAAATAATATGTAATAAGGCTTGAATATTAGCCTTTCAAGAGTTGACAGGGAAATGAAATTGCATTAGACTTCTAACCCCTGCAACTCTAGTACGGGACATCCGTCCTGTACGAACAGACGCACAAATGTGTGATTACTAACTACTAACATCAAATTAATCAAATAATTCGAAGGAGGAGTATCGGTGTTCGTCTGTTCTAAATAGGACTTCGACCCGTGAGCAGCCCCCTGGGGAATTATGTCGGAAAATCCGACACCATTTAATAATCATACAGATAATAACTGTATTACCAACAAGTTACCCATAGAAAACGTAACTTGTAGTGGAATTACCGTCTATAGAAAACGGGATATCTTCACCACATACTATTATAATTCACCAGCTATTCTGCTGGGAATTGTTCTTAAATACATTAGTCTTTGGACTTTACCATCATAAAAACATCTTATATAAATTAACTTAATTATCAATATTAAAGTAGAGTAAATGTGACCCTTCTATCACTTTCTGAAATCTGGACAAAGTAGGCCAGGCGTCAGAGTGAGGAGGAGGGCAGCCATTGTTGTTATACGAGACCAGAGGCTCACACGGGAGCAAATTCGGCTCCTGTTAATTTTACTTGGACGTAGTGTTATGGATACCAAAGGTGTACCATCTGTCAACACGCTGTCAACAAATCAAGTTAAGTGTTCTTTCCGAAACCCATTATCTATCATTAGTGGCCATTTATGTCATTATATAGGGTGACCCGGTTAGAACGCGAAATCGCCTCAAACTAAAGGTAATTAAGCCAGGTCTTCATGTTCCATGTACTGTTTTCTCTGATATACTTGTCATATATAGGATTCTGGCTTCACAGCTAGCGCACTTTTGACAGGTCAAGACGAGGATGCAAGATTTGTGCACCAGTTACTGGGTGATATGGAAGCTACCTCAAAGAGGATAATTGGTGTCTACACCCTAGTTATACCTGGTGGACTAACCTGCTGTACTATAAGATAAGGAACCTCTTTAATGTATGTAGTTACTGTAGTTTGATTGGCTGCATACATATAAATATAAACCCCCCTAATGTGTAGAGGATCGATTTGTGAGATTAAGAGATTATTGCAGAAATACAGTCCACTTATCATTATACAAATTGCTATCGAAGTATACAAATTAACGTAAATATAAATTCATATAAATTAAATAAATATAAATCTCACAGGTCGGTTCCCACAGGGTGTGTGAACACGAGGTGTGTGAACACGGGGTGTGTGAACAAGGGGTGTTTGAACACGGGGGTGTGTGAACAAGGTGTGTGAACACGGGGTGAGTGAACAAGGGGTGTTTGAACACAGGTTGTGTGAACAAGGGGTGTTTGAACACGGGGTGTGTGAACAAGGGGTGTTTGAACACGGGGTGTGTGAACAAGGGGTGTTTGAACACGGGGTGTGTGAACAAGGGGTGTTTGAACACGGGGTGTGTGAACATGGGGTGTGTGAACACGGGGTGTGTGAACACTGGGGTGTTTGAACACAGGGTGTTTGAACACGGTGTTTGAACACGGGGGGTGTGAACACGGGGTGCGTGAACGCGAGGTTTTTGAACACGGGGTGTGTGAAACCGGGGTGTTTGAACACAGGGTGTTTGAACACGGTGTTTGAACACGGGGGGTGTGAACACGGGGTGTGTGAACACGGGGTGTGTGAACACGGGGTGTGTGAACACGGGGTGTGTGAACACGGGGTGTGTGAACACGGGGTGTATGAACACGGGGTGTATGAACACGGGGTGTATGAACACGGGGTGTTTGAACACGGGGTGTATGAACACGGTGTGTGAACACGGAGTGTTTGAATACGGGATGTGTGAACACGGGGTATGTGAACATGGGGTGTTTGAACACTGGGGTGTGTGAACACGGGGTATTTGAACACGGGGTGTGTGAACACGGGGTGTTTTAACACGGGGTGTTTTAACACGGGGTGTTTTAACACGGGGTGTTTTAACACGGGATGTGTGAACACGGGGTGTGTGAACACGGGGTATGTGAACACGGGGTGTGTGAACACGGGGTGTTTTAACACAGGGTGTTTTAACACGGGGTGTTTGATCACGGGATGTGTGAACACTGGGATATTTGAACACGGAGTGTGTGAACACGGAGTGTGTGAACACGGGGTGTGTGAACACGGGGTGTGTGAACACTGGGGTGTGTGAACACGGGGTGTGTGAACACGGGGTGTGTGAACACGGGGTGTGTGAACACGGGGCGTGTGAACACGGGGTGTGTGATCACGGGGTATGTGAACACGGGGTGTGTGAACACTGGGGTGTGTGAACACGGGGTGTGTGAACACTGGGGTGTGTGAACACGGGGTGTGTGATCACGGGGTATGTGATCACGGGGTATGTGATCACGGGATGTGTGAACACGGGGTGTGTGAACACGGGGTGTGTGAACACGGGGTGTGTGAACACGGGGTGTGTGAACACTGGGGTGTGTGAACACGGGGTGTGTGATCACGGGGTATGTGAACACGGGGTGTGTGAACACTGGGGTGTGTGAACACGGGGTGTGTGAACACGGGGTATGTGATCACGGGGTGTGTGATCACGGGGTGTGTGAACACGGGGTGTGTGAACACGGGGTGTGTGAACACTGGGGTGTGTGAACACGGGGTATGTGATCACGGGGTATGTGAACACGGGGTGTGTGAACACGGGGTGTGTGAACACTGGGGTGTGTGAACACGGGGTGTGTGAACACTGGGGTGTGTGAACACGGGGTGTGTGATCACGGGGTATGTGAACACGGGGTGTGTGAACACTGGGGTGTGTGAACACGGGGTGTGTGAACACGGGGTGTGTGAACACGGGGTGTGTGAACACTGGGGTGTGTGAACACTGGGGTGTGTGAACACTGGGGTGTGTGAACACTGGGGTGTGTGAACACGGGGTGTGTGAACACGGGGTGTGTGAACACGGGGTATGTGAACACGGGGTATGTGATCACGGGATGTGTGATCACGGGGTGTGTGATCACGGGGTGTGTGAACACGGGGTGTGTGATCACGGGGTGTGTGAACACGGGGTGTGTGAACACGGGGTGTGTGATCACGGGGTGTGTGAACACGGGGTGTGTGATCACGGGGTGTGTGATCACAGGGTGTGTGAACACGGGGTGTGTGATCACGGGGTGTGTGAACACGGGGTGTGTGAACACGGGGTGTGTGAACACGGGGTGTGTGAACACGGGGTGTGTGATCACGGGGTGTGTGAACACGGGGTGTGTGAACACGGGGTGTGTGAACACGGGGTGTGTGAACACTGGGGTGTGTGAACACTGGGGTGTGTGAACACGGGGTGTGTGAACACGGGGTGTGTGAACACGGGGTGTATGAACACGGGGTGTGTGATCACGGGGTGTGTGATCACGGGGTGTGTGATCACGGGGTGTGTGATCACGGGGTGTGTGATCACGGGGTGTGTGATCACGGGGTGTGTGATCACGGGGTGTGTGATCACGGGGTGTGTGATCACGGGGTGTGTGAACACGGGGTGTGTGAACACTGGGGTGTGTGAACACGGGGTGTGTGATCACGGGGTGTGTGATCACGGGGTGTGTGAACACGGGGTGTGTGAACACTGGGGTGTGTGATCACGGGGTGTGTGAACACTGGGGTGTGTGAACACTGGGGTGTGTGAACACTGGGGTGTGTGAACACTGGGGTGTGTGAACACGGGGTGTGTGATCACGGGGTGTGTGAACACTGGGGTGTGTGAACACGGGGTGTGTGAACACTGGGGTGTGTGATCACGGGGTGTGTGAACACTGGGGGGTGTGAACACTGGGGTGTGTGATCACGGGGTGTGTGAACACTGGGGTGTGTGAACACTGGGGTGTGTGAACACGGGGTGTGTGATCACGGGGTGTGTGAACACTGGGGTGTGTGAACACGGGGTGTGTGAACACTGGGGTGTGTGATCACGGGGTGTGTGAACACTGGGGTGTGTGAACACTGGGGTGTGTGATCACGGGGTGTGTGAACACTGGGGTGTGTGAACACTGGGGGGTGTGAACACTGGGGTGTGTGATCACGGGGTGTGTGAACACGGGGTGTGTGAACACTGGGGTGTGTGAACACGGGGTGTGTGATCACGGGGTGTGTGAACACTGGGGGGTGTGATCACGGGGTGTGTGAACACGGGGTGTGTGAACACTGGGGTGTGTGATCACGGGGTGTGTGATCACGGGGTGTGTGATCACGGGGTGTGTGATCACGGGGTGTGTGAACACCGGGTGTGTGAACACGGGGTGTGTGAACACTGGGGTGTGTGAACACGGGGTGTGTGATCACGGGGTGTGTGATCACGGGGTGTGTGATCACGGGGTGTGTGAACACGGGGTGTGTGAACACGGGGTGTGTGAACACGGGGTGTGTGATCACGGGGTGTGTGATCACGGGGTGTGTGGGGACACGGGGTGTGTGATCACGGGGTGTGTGATCACGGGGTGTGTGAACACGGGGTGTGTGATCACGGGGTGTGTGATCACGGGGTGTGTGGGGACACGGGGTGTGTGATCACGGGGTGTGTGATCACGGGGTGTGTGATCACGGGGTGTGTGATCACGGGGTGTGTGGGGACACGGGGGGTGTGATCACGGGGTGTGTGATCACGGGGTGTGTGATCACGGGGTGTGTGATCACGGGGTGTGTGATCACGGGGTGTGTGAACACGGGGTGTGTGAACACGGGGTGTGTGAACACGGGGTGTGTGATCACGGGGTGTGTGATCACGGGGTGTGTGGGGACACGGGGTGTGTGATCACGGGGTGTGTGATCACGGGGTGTGTGAACACGGGGTGTGTGAACACGGGGTGTGTGAACACGGGGTGTGTGAACACTGGGGTGTGTGAACACGGGGTGTGTGAACACTGGGGTGTGTGAACACGGGGTGTGTGATCACGGGGTGTGTGAACACGGGGTGTGTGATCACGGGGTGTGTGAACACGGGGGGTGTGATCACGGGGTGTGTGATCACGGGGTGTGTGATCACGGGGTGTGTGATCACGGGGTGTGTGAACACGGGGTGTGTGAACACGGGGTGTGTGATCACGGGGTGTGTGAACACGGGGTGTGTGATCACGGGGTGTGTGAACACTGGGGTGTGTGAACACGGGGTGTGTGAACACGGGGTGTGTGATCACGGGGTGTGTGAACACGGGGTGTGTGAACACGGGGTGTGTGAACACGGGGTGTGTGAACACGGGGTGTGATCACGGGTGTGTGAACACGGGGGGTGTGATCACGGGGTGTGTGAACAGGGGTGTGTGAACACGGGGGTGTGTGAACACGGGGTGTGTGAACTCGGGGTGTGTGAACACGGTGTTTGAACACGGGTGTGTGAACACGGGGTGTTGTGAACACGGGTGTGTGAACACGGGGTGTGTGAACACGGGGTGTGTGAACAAGAGGATCTTTGAACACGGGGTGTTTGAACACGGGTGTGTGAACACACGGGGTGTGTGAACACGGGGTGTGTGAACACTGGGGTGTGTGAACACGGGGTGTGTGAACACGGGGTGTGTGAACACGGGGTGTGTGAACAAGAGATCTTTGAACACGGGGTGTTTGAACACGGGGTGTGTGAACACGGGGTGTGTGAACACGGGGTGTGTGAACACTGGGGTGTGTGAACACGGGGTGTGTGAACACGGGGTGTGTGAACAAGGTGTTTGAACACGGTGTGTGTGAACACGGGGTGTTTGAACACGGTGTGTGTGAACACGGGGTGTGTGAACAAGAGATCTTTGAACACGGGGTGTTTGAACACGGGGTGTGTGAACAAGAGATCTTTGAACCGGGGTGTGTGAACACGGGGTGTGTGAACACGGGTGTGTGAACAAGAGATCTTTGAACACGGGGGTGTTTGAACACGGGGTGTGTGAACAAGAGATCTTTGAACACGGGGTGTGTGAACACGGGGTGTGTGAACACGGGGTGTGTGAACACGGGGTGTGTGAACAAGAGATCTTTGAACACGGGGTGTTTGAACACGGGGTGTGTGAACAAGAGATCTTTGAACACGGGGTGTGTGAACACGGGGTGTGTGAACACGGGGTGTGTGAACACGGGGTGTGTGAACAAGAGATCTTTGAACACGGGGTGTTTGAACACGGGGTGTGTGAACACGGGGTGTGTGAACACGTGGTATTTGAACTATTTCTTCACTACTGGTGACGTCCAGTGACGTCACTACTTCACGTCACTGGAACACAGGAGAGCTTCGGGAGATATGATCACTACATACAAAACTCTCAGGGAAGTTAACAGGATGGACAAGGCTGGACTATTCAACACGGGTGGAACACGAACAAGGGGACACAGGTGGAAGCTGAGTACCCAAATGAGCCACAGAGACGTTAGAAAGAACTTTTTCAGTATCAGAGTAGTTAACAGGTGGAATGCACTAGGCAGTAATGTGGTGGAGGCTGACTCCATACACAGGTTCAAGTGTAGATATGATAGAGCCCAATAGGCTCAGGAATCTGTTCACCAGTTGATTGACAGTTGAGAGGCGGGACCAAAGAGCCAGAGCTCAACCCCCGCAAGTTCAACCAAGTGAATATTTGATCAGATCAACAACAGGCCAGGAGACTGACACTCAGTGTTGCCACCATTGGTGGCTTTTTAGAGGGGAGAAATAAGTCCACACAACTTCTAAGATTTACCTCGGCAACCTTTTTTTTTTTTTTTTTTCTTAAATTTTGTGTGGCTTCTTGTGTGTTTTACCGTGTGTCAGATTATGGCGGCGCGCCGGCTGGTAAACACTGTGTGTCAGATTATGGCGGCGCGCCGGCTGGTAAACACAGTGGAGGAAGGTCAGGTGTTGGGGCGGCTTGTGTCAGATTATGGCGGCGCGCCGGCTGGTAAACACTGTGGAGGAAGGTCAGGTGTTGGGCGGCTTGTGTCAGATTATGGCGGCGCGCCGGCTGGTAAATGGCGGCGCGCCGGCTGGTAAACACTGTGGAGGAAGGTCAGGTGTGTGGGCGGCTTGTGTCAGATTATGGCGGCGCGCCGGCTGGTAAACACTGTGGAGGAAGGTCAAGTGTTGGGCGGCTTGTGTCAGATTATGGCGGCGCGCCGGCTGGTAAACACTGTGTAGGAAGGTCAGGTGTTGGGCGGCTTGTGTCAGATTATGGCGGCGCGCCGGCTGGTAAACCGGCTGGTAAACACAGTGGAGGAAGGTCAGGTGTTGGGCGGCTTGTGTCAGATTATGGCGGCGCACCGGCTGGTAAACACAGTGGAGGAAGGTCAGGTGTTGGGCGGCTGGGCGGCTTGGGCGGCTTGTGTCAGATTATGGCAGTGCGCCGGCTGGTAAACACAGTGGAGGAAGGTCAGGTGTTGGGCGGCTTGTGTCAGATTATGGCGGCGCGCCGGCTGGTAAACACTGTGGAGGAAGGTCAGGTGTTGTTGTGGCGGCGCGCCGGCTGGTAAACACTGTGGAGGAAGGTCAGATTATGGCGGCGCGCCGGCTGGTAAACACTGTGTAGGAAGGTCAGGTGTTGGGCGGCTTGTGTCAGATTATGGCGGCGCACCGGCTGGTAAACACTGTGGAGGAAGGTCAGGTGTTGGGCGGCTTGTGTCAGATTATGGCGGCGCTCCGGCTGGTAAACACTGTGGAGGAAGGTCAGGTGTTGGGCGGCTTGTGTCAGATTATGGCGGCGCACCGGCTGGTAAACACTGTGGAGGAAGGTCAGGTGTTGGGCGGCTTGTGTCAGATTATGGCGGCGCGCCGGCTGGTAAACACAGTGGAGGAAGGTCAGGTGTGTGGGCGGCTTGTGTCAGATTATGGCGGCGCACCGGCTGGTAAACACAGTGGAGGAAGGTCAGGTGTTGGGCGGCTTGTGTCAGATTACGGCGGCGCACCGGCTGGTAAACACTGTGGAGGAAGGTCAGGTGTTGGGCGGCTTGTGTCAGGTTATGGCGGCTCACCGGCTGGTAAACACTGTAGAGGAAGGTCAGGTGTTGGGCGGCTTGTGTCAGATTATGGCGGCGCGCCGGCTGGTAAACACTGTAGAGGAAGGTCAGGTGTTGGGCGGCTTGTGTCAGATTATGGCGGCGCACCGGCTGGTAAAAACACTGTGTGTGTTACCTTGTGTCAGATTATGGCGGCGCGCCGGCTGGTAAACACTGTGGAGGAAGGTCAGGTGTTGGGCGGCTTGTGTCAGATTATGGCGGCGCACCGGCTGGTAAACACTGTGTGTGTTACCTTGTGTCAGATTATGGCGGCGCGCCGGCTGGTAAACACAGTGGAGGAAGGTCAGGTGTTGGGCGGCTTGTGTCAGATTATGGCGGCGCGCCGGCCGGTAAACACTGTGGAGGAAGGTCAGGTGTTGGGCGGCTTGTGTCAGATTATGGCGGCGCACCGGCTGGTAAACACTGTGTGTGTTACCTTGTGTCAGATTATGGCGGCGCACCGGCTGGTAAACACTGTGGAGGAAGGTCAGGTGTTGGGCGGCTTGTGTCAGATTATGGCGGCGCACCGGCTGGTAAACACTGTGGAGGAAGGTCAGGTGTTGGGCGGCTTGTGTCAGATTATGGCGGCGCACCGGCTGGTAAACACTGTGTGTGTTACCTTGTGTCAGATTATGGCGGCGCGCCGGCTGGTAAACACAGTGGAGGAAGGTCAGGTGTTGGGCGGCTTGTGTCAGATTATGGCGGCGCGCCGGCTGGTAAACACTGTGGAGGAAGGTCAGGTGTTGGGCGGCTTGTGTCAGATTATGGCGGCGCGCCGGCCGGTAAACACTGTGGAGGAAGGTCAGGTGTTGGGCGGCTTGTGTCAGATTATGGCGGCGCGCCGGCTGGTAAACACTGTGGAGGAAGGTCAGGTGTTGGGCGGCTTGTGTCAGGTTATGGCGGCGCGCCGGCCGGTAAACACTGTGGAGGAAGGTCAGGTGTTGGGCGGCTTGTGTCAGATTATGGCGGCGCGCCGGCTGGTAAACACAGTGGAGGAAGTTCAGGTGTTGGGCGGCTTGTGTCAGATTATGGCGGCGCACCGGCTGGTAAACACAGTGGAGGAAGGTCAGGTGTTGGGCGGCTTGTGTCAGATTATGGCGGCGCACCGGCTGGTAAACACAGTGGAGGAAGGTCAGGTGTTGGGCGGCTTGTGTCAGATTATGGCGGCGCGCCGGCTGGTAAACACTGTGGAGGAAGGTCAGGTGTTGGGCGGCTTGTGTCAGATTATGGTGGCGCACCGGCTGGTAAACACTGTGGAGGAAGGTCAGGTGTTGGGCGGCTTGTGTCAGATTATGGCGGCGCGCCGGCCGGTAAACACTGTGGAGGAAGGTCATGTGTTGGGCGGCTTGTGTCAGATTATGGCGGCGCACCGGCTGGTAAACACAGTGGAGGAAGGTCAGGTGTTGGGCGGCTTGTGTCAGATTATGGCGGCGCACCGGCTGGTAAACACAGTGGAGGAAGGTCAGGTGTTGGGCGGCTTGTGTCAGATTATGGCAGTGCGCCGGCTGGTAAACACAGTGGAGGAAGGTCAGGTGTTGGGCGGCTTGTGTCAGATTATGGCGGCGCGCCGGCTGGTAAACACTGTGGAGGAAGGTCAGGTGTTGGGCGGCTTGTGTCAGATTATGGCGGCGCGCCGGCTGGTAAACACTGTGTAGGAAGGTCAGGTGTTGGGCGGCTTGTGTCAGATTATGGCGGCGCACCGGCTGGTAAACACTGTGGAGGAAGGTCAGGTGTTGGGCGGCTTGTGTCAGATTATGGCGGCGCGCCGGCTGGTAAACACTGTGGAGGAAGGTCAGGTGTTGGGCGGCTTGTGTCAGATTATGGCGGCGCACCGGCTGGTAAACACTGTGGAGGAAGGTCAGGTGTTGGGCGGCTTGTGTCAGATTATGGCGGCGCGCCGGCTGGTAAACACAGTGGAGGAAGGTCAGGTGTTGGGCGGCTTGTGTCAGATTATGGCGGCGCACCGCTGGTAAACACAGTGGAGGAAGGTCAGGTGTTGGGCGGCTTGTGTCAGATTATGGCGGCGCACCGGCTGGTAAACACTGTGGAGGAAGGTCAGGTGTTGGGCGGCTTGTGTCAGGTTATGGCGGCGCACCGGCTGGTAAACACTGTAGAGGAAGGTCAGGTGTTGGGCGGCTTGTGTCAGATTATGGCGGCGCGCCGGCTGGTAAACACTGTAGAGGAAGGTCAGGTGTTGGCGGCTTGTGTCAGATTATGGCGGCGCACCGGCTGGTAAACACTGTGTGTGTTACCTTGTGTCAGATTATGGCGGCGCGCCGGCTGGTAAACACTGTGGAGGAAGGTCAGGTGTTGGCGGCTTGTGTCAGATTATGGCGGCGCACCGGCTGGTAAACACTGTGTGTGTTACCTTGTGTCAGATTATGGCGGCGCGCCGGCTGGTAAACACAGTGGAGGAAGGTCAGGTGTTGGGCGGCTTGTGTCAGATTATGGCGGCGCGCCGGCCGGTAAACACTGTGGAGGAAGGTCAGGTGTTGGGCGGCTTGTGTCAGATTATGGCGGCGCACCGGCTGGTAAACACTGTGTGTGTTACCTTGTGTCAGATTATGGCGGCGCACCGGCTGGTAAACACTGTGGAGGAAGGTCAGGTGTTGGGCGGCTTGTGTCAGATTATGGCGGCGCACCGGCTGGTAAACACTGTGGAGGAAGGTCAGGTGTTGGGCGGCTTGTGTCAGATTATGGCGGCGCACCGGCTGGTAAACACTGTGTGTGTTACCTTGTGTCAGATTATGGCGGCGCGCCGGCTGGTAAACACAGTGGAGGAAGGTCAGGTGTTGGGCGGCTTGTGTCAGATTATGGCGGCGCGCCGGCTGGTAAACACTGTGGAGGAAGGTCAGGTGTTGGGCGGCTTGTGTCAGATTATGGCGGCGCGCCGGCCGGTAACACTGTGGAGGAAGGTCAGGTGTTGGGCGGCTTGTGTCAGATTATGGCGGCGCGCCGGCCGGTAAACACTGTGGAGGAAGGTCAGGTGTTGGGCGGCTTGTGTCAGATTATGGCGGCGCGCCGGCTGGTAAACACTGTGGAGGAAGGTCAGGTGTTGGGCGGCTTGTGTCAGATTATGGCGGCGCGCCGGCGGTAAACACTGTGGAGGAAGGTCAGGTGTTGGGCGGCTTGTGTCAGATTATGGCGGCGCACCGGCTGGTAAACACTGTGTGTGTTACCTTGTGTCAGATTATGGCGGCGCGCCGGCTGGTAAACACAGTGGAGGAAGGTCAGGTGTTGGGCGGCTTGTGTCAGATTATGGCGGCGCGCCGGCTGGTAAACACTGTGGAGGAAGGTCAGGTGTTTGGCGGCTTGTGTCAGATTATGGCGGCGCGCCGGCCGGTAAACACTGTGGAGGAAGGTCAGGTGTTGGGCGGCTTGTGTCAGATTATGGCGGCGCGCCGGCCGGTAAACACTGTGGAGGAAGGTCAGGTGTTGGGCGGCTTGTGTCAGATTATGGCGGCGCGCCGGCTGGTAAACACTGTGGAGGAAGGTCAGGTGTTGGGCGGCTTGTGTCAGATTATGGCGGCGCGCCGGCCGGTAAACACTGTGGAGGAAGGTCAGGTGTTGGGCGGCTTGTGTCAGATTATGGCGGCGCACCGGCTGGTAAACACTGTGTGTGTTACCTTGTGTCAGATTATGGCGGCGCGCCGGCTGGTAAACACTGTGGAGGAAGGTCAGGTGTTGGGCGGCTTTTGTCAGATTATGGCGGCGCGCCGGCTGGTAAACACAGTGGAGGAAGGTCAGGTGTTGGGCGGGTTATTACACCATTGTGGAACACCTCTCCAGTTATATATTGACAGTGAATAATCCTCCCAAGGTTTCCCAACGTCAAGACAACGCTCAATTTAAAGTGTCCTCTCCTAACCTGCCAGAGGATTTAAGACAGAAAACGGGGCTGTACGTCACTTTCGTCAGCCGCTTCCACTTTCAAGTACGACAATAATTGGCCTCGTGTAACACATACCAGCGAAAAGTGACGTTGTACACACGCCTAATTAGTTGCATGCACGCTTAATTACTGACCCATATACGTCAGCTATATACATACATTCATGTATTTTGTGCATATATATATATATTATATATATATATATATATATATATATATATATATATATATATATATATATATATATATATATATATATATATATATATATATATTCCCATATAAGTGATCAGAATTTCCATGTTCTCAAATTGAGAAGTGTCAGTTGAGCGTTATGTATAGAAGACGTTCTTCATGAACATGTTGAGTTCTTCATGAACTCCACTCGTCTTGTAGTTGAACAAATGTGTTTACACTCTGATTTGTGTTCTTGTGACTCTTCATTTTGAGTCACGATAATCCTTTTTGTTCATATGTAAACATATAATAAAAAAAAAACATGATTGGAACCCTTGATTGTTTCAAGCGTAGGTTAGACATACATATGAATGAGATGGGGTGGATATAAATAGGAGCTGCCTCGTATGGGCCAATAGGTCTTCAGCAGTTACCTTCATTATGTTTACATATACCTGGAGACTGCATGTAATACTCTGCTGTTGCCCGCGCCTCAGCTCTCTCTTACTAAAGTAACCTTACCTGCTAGTATAACATATTGATGACCAATAAACACCTTCCCTAATACCTCTTCTACGGCAACTGTGAATCACAAGATCTATACTGCTCGCTTGAGCAGTAGTGATCATTGTGTCTACTGTAAGAGTTACCCCTTCAGGTTATCTGGAGATGATTTCGGGGCTCAGCGACCCCACGGCCCGGTCCTCAACCAGACCTCCTTTTTGTTACACACCCCCAGGAAGCAGCCCGCAGCAGCTGTAACTCCCAGGTACCTATTTACTTCTAGGTGAACAAGAGCATCAGGGTGAAAGAAACTCTGCCCATTTCGTTCCGCATCCGCCGGGGATCGAACCCGGAACCTTAAGACTACGAATACCGAGCACTGTCCACTCAGCCGTCAGACCCCCTTAGTGCAATCGTACACAACTAGGTGCAATATTACTAGCTACAGGTTTCTACTCTTGCTCTCGCGACACCTGTGTGAGAGGTTCTGTCTGTAGTCAACACACCGTAGTGAAGGTGTTAGGTGCAAATATGGTGGTGTTGATAAGCTCGTTTGTACTCTGTAATAAAATATGGTTATCAGACACCTCCTCCCCCCCCCCTCCCCCTTAAACCTCCTGCCCATCCTTAGCCTCCTCCCCCCTCCTACCCCAAACCCTCACCCCCCCCCTCCCCACATTCCTTCCCTTACCAACTTGTCACCACCAAGAGGCAGACCATCTCACACCCTCCCCACATTCCTTCCCTTACCAACTTGTCACCACCAAGAGGCAGACCATCTCACACCCTCCCCACATTCCTTCCCTTACCAACTTGTCACCACCAAGAGGCAGACCATCTCACACCCTCCCCACATTTCTTCCCTTACCAACTTGTCACCACCAAGAGGCAGACCATCTCACACCCTCCCCACATTCCTTCCCTTACCAACTTGTCACCACCAAGAGGCAGACCATCTCACACCCTCCCCACATTCCTTCCCTTACCAACTTGTCACCACCAAGAGGCAGACCATCTCACACCCTCCCCACATTCCTTCCCTTACCAACTTGTCACCACCAAGAGGCACACCATCTCACACTCTTCATAAGTAAATAGTTTAGAGTTTGGCTTACTACTGTTGACCTTCCTTCAGGACACTCCCGGCCTCACGTGACCGGTTCCTGGACCTTTATTATGGCAGGTCCTTCACCCTTAGTCACCATCACCAACTTCCAGTCACCATTACCAACTTCCAGTCACCATCACCAACTTCCACTCACCATCACCAACTTCCAGTCACCATCACCAACTTCCAGTCACCATCACCAACTTCCAGTCACCATCACCAACTATCAGTCACCATTACCCACTATCAGTCACCATTACCAACTATCAGTCACCATCACCAACTATCAGTCACCATTACCAACTATCAGTCACCATTATCAACTATCAGTCACCATTACCCACTATCAGTCACCATTACCCACTATCAGTCACCATTACCCACTATCAGTCACCATTACCCACTATCAGTCACCATCACCAACTATCAGTCACCATTACCAACTATCAGTCACCATTACCCACTATCATCACCAACCCACTACTATCAGTCACCATTACCCACTATCAGTCACCATTACCCACTATCAGTCACCATTACCCACTATCAGTCACCATTACCCACTATCAGTCACCATTACCCACTATCAGTCACCATCACCAACTATCAGTCACCATTACCCACTATCAGTCACCATTACCCACTATCAGTCACCATTACCAACTATCAGTCACCATTACCAACTATCAGTCACCATCACCAACTATCAGTCACCATTACCCACTATCAGTCACCATTACCCACTATCAGTCACCATTACCAACTATCAGTCACCATTACCCACTATCAATCACCATTACCCACTATCAATCACCATTACCCACTATCAGTCACCATTACCAACTATCAGTCACCATTACCCACTATCAGTCACCATTACCCACTATCAGTCACCATTACCAACTATCAGTCACCATTACCAACCAATCAGTCACCATTACCAACTATCAGTCACCATTACCAACTATCAGTCACCATTACCCACTATCAGTCACCATTACCAACTATCAGTCACCATTACCAACTATCAGTCACCATTACCCACTATCAGTCACCATCACCAACTATCAGTCACCATTACCAACTATCAGTCACCATCACCAACTATCAGTCACCATTACCAACTATCAGTCACCATTACCAACTTCCAGTCACCATTATCAACTATCAGTCACCATTACCAACTTTCATTCACCATTACCCACTATCAGTCACCATTACCAACTATCAGTCACCATTACCCACTATCAGTCACCATTACCCACTATCAGTCACCATTACCAACTTTCAGTCACCATTACCCACTATCAGTCACCATTACCCACTATCAGTCACCATTACCAACTATCAGTCACCATTACCAACTATCAGTCACCATTACCAACTATCAGTCACCATTACCAACTATCAGTCACCATTACCAACTATCAGTCACCATTACCCACTATCAGTCACTATTACTATCAGTCACCATTACCAACTATCAGTCACCATTACCAACTTTCATTCACCATTACCAACTATCAGTCACCATTACCAACTTCCAGTCACCATTACCAACTATCAGTCACCATTACCAACTTCCAGTCACCATTACCAACTTCCAGTAACCATTACCAACTATCAGTCACTATCACCAACTATCAGTCACCATTACCAACTATCAGTCACCATTACCAACTATCAGTCACCATTACCAACTATCAGTCACCATTACCAACTTTCAGTCACTATCACCAACTATCAGTCACCATTACCAACTATCAGTCACCATTATCAACTATCAGTCACCATTACCAACTATCAGTCACCATTACCAACTATCAGTCACCATTACCAACTTTCAGTCACCATCACCAACTTTCAGTCACCATCACCAACTTTCAGTCACCATCACCAACTTAACAATTTGAAGAAGTTCCTCAGTGCTCCAATGGCGAAGGCTGGACTTGCCTGAGCTATAAATGTTCCCAGCCCATTTCCCATTGGGCTGGAAATGGGAACAAACCCATTATTTGTATCAGTACCGATGGAACTGATGTTGGACGAGTTATGAGTGAGGCACTGATACGGAGGTTTAAGACAGCCATAGAATTAGTTAGGAGCAAGGGAGGAATCCCGATCATATGTGGCATTCCTCCAAGACAGGCAGTTGGAAATGAATGGTTGTCGAGGGCACTTGGTGTCAATTGCCGACTGGACACATATTGTAAATCAAATGCAATATCATTCACTGATAACTGTGAACACTTCTAGGGGGAAGGAATGACATGTATGCTCGGGATGGGTGCATCTATCGAGGGCTGGGGTTGTTGTTGTTGCGAACTCGTTGGAACCTGTGGTGGGAGGGGTTTGTTTGGGTTTAAACTGTTAGTAGATAGTGGTATGGGAATTGCTATGGAGGAAGAAGGCAATAAAAGTATGTGTTTGGGGGGGAAACAAATTGGCAAAATGATCAGGGAAAGTGATGGGCCTCAAAATAACAACACACCTAGGGTATATTACACTAACAGTAGGAGTCTAAGAAACAAAATAAACGATTTAAATGCTCTTGTTTGTACAGAAGCAATAGATATCATTGCACTTACATCACAAACCTTAACGCTATCAACTGCTTCAACTATGCTGGAGTAAAATGAGGGCAAATTGGTTAAACATGAACGGTCAGTAGTAAAACAATGTTGTGAATAATTTATTAATTAATCTATGTTTTTCAAGATGAAGACGAATGGTATTTGCAATTATCGATTCAAGCAACTTACCCACAATAGACGTTAAGCTAATTTGGCGATAGTTTGACGCAAGTGATTGTTATGACCTCATGCTACACAGCATTGCTAGAATCCATAGCCTGGCCAATAATCGATTTGTGTCTAGGGTATTAAAAAGGCTCGCAAAAATACTCCGGTTTACTTGCCCATATAACATAGGTCGCCGTTAAAATAATAAGAAAACTACAATGTCTAAAACTCACATTCTATCACATTATCCAGCATCTTAAAGCTTTTTAAGATCATCAACAGGCCTCAAAACTGCGTACCCTCAGCACTAGCTGACACCAGGCTCTATCCTGGCACAGTGGGACACTAGCACCTATTATGCTGATAATACAAATACAGAATGGTGGTGTCACAATCATTAATCAGTGAGGTTGAGGAATCACTATCATAAACAGCACAATGGCGTCACTTAAGACCCTCAGGTACCCACCTCAATAACACACATTAAAGCACCCACCACCTGGTATAAAAGATGTACATCAGTAGAAACTGGTCCAATAAAGATACACAGCATACATATATACAAGTAGGTCAAATAATCTGTAAAATTGACACGCAGGTCAAGAGCAGGACGCCACACATCCTCCTCCCTGGGAAGATCAAAGTGACGGCTCAGGCCGGGCACGACAAGGAGACACTGTTTCCAAATCAACAAGTCAGCCGACTCTCCTCTTTTAAATATCACAAGCTCATATCCAGACATTTCTTTATCAATAACTTCTAAATCATTCCATAGATAATCAAGTGTTATAATATACAACTTTACATGAGAATACATATCAATAAATCAATACTTAAGAGAATATACACCATTATATATAAATAAGTCAACAGGGAAAGTGATGTATATATTATCAAGTCTATTGTGATGGAAGCCAAGTTGTTATTTAAGATTCAGCTACTCAGAACCAAAAGTTGCGAGTAGCACGGGTTATGGTGAGCCCGTAGTGGACGTACCTGACACAGGAGTTGGCTTCTTGTTTTAGATTTAGCATTTCAGAACGAAATGTTCATGTAGCACGAGCTATAGTTAGACCGTAACTGAGTTCGGTTATTCGCAATAATCTTGTTACTTGGATATTTGGGTTAAAGTTTTAAATGGAGGTGGGGTTTCTTCCTTTTTCCCTGTTTCTTTTTCGCTTCTATTTTCGCACACTGGTTTTAGTCTTGTTTTACTAACATTATCTTGGTGGCGGATATAGATGCTCAGTGTTCATTAACGTATCCCATTCTTCAACTGCTTTTCTAATTATTGTAGTCGCTATGGATTTTGCATCTAATGCAGCTGCTGTCGTTGGATTAATGTTCAGTTTAATATGCAGGGATTCAGTTGCTTTACATTGCAGTAAATAATGCAACAGTGGCGCCTCTGCATCTGTTCCACAGATCTGACACTCTTTAACTATTGGGTTTATTACCTCCCAGCAGCACTTGTAACCATAAGAACATAAGAACAAAGGTAACTGCAGAAGGCCTATTGGCCCATACGAGGCAGCTCCTATTCTATAACCACCCAATCCCACTCATATACTTGTCCAACCCGCGCTTGAAACAATCGAGGGACACCACCACCACCACGTTACGCGGCAACTGGTTCCACAAATCAACAACCCTGTTACTGAACCAGTATTTACCCAAGTCTTTCCTAAATCTAAACTTATCCAATTTATACCCATTGTTTCGTGTTCTGTCTTGTGTTGATATTTTTAATACCCTATTAATATCCCCCCTGTTATGTCCATTCATCCACTTGTAAACCTCTATCATGTCACCCCTAACTCTTCGCCTTTCCAGTGAATGCAACTTAAGCTTTGTTAATCTTTCTTCATATGAAAGATTTCTAATTTGGGGAATTAACTTAGTCATCCTACGCTGCACACGTTCAAGTGAATTTATTGTTGGGCGAGTTAGGAGTGAGGAACTAATACAGAGATTTAGGACAGCCATTGAATTAGTTAGGAGCAAGGGAGTAATCCCGATCATATGTGGCATTCTTCCAAGAAAGGGAGTGGGAAATGAATGGATGTCGAGGGCACTTGGTGTCAATTGCCGGCTGGAAAGATATTGCAAATCAAATGCAATATCTTTCATAGACCACTGGGAACGCTTCTATGGAAGAAATGAAATGTATGCTCGTGATGGGGTGCATCTATCGAGGGCTGGGGTTGTTGCTGTTGCGAACTCGTTGGAACCAGTGGTTAGAGGTGTTTGGGTTTAAACTGTTAGTAGATAGTGGTATGGGAATTGATTTGGAGGAAGGAGGTAATAAAAGTATGTGTTCGTGGGAGAAAAGAATTGGCAAAATGATCAGGGAAAGAAAAGGGCCTCAAAATAACAATTCACTTAGGATATATTACACTAACAGTAAAAGTCTAAGAAATAAAATTAATGAATTAAATGCTCTTGTCTGCACAGAAAAAATAGATATTATTGCACTTACCGAAACGTGGATGAACGTAGAAAATAGAGAACTATTAGCTGAATATCAGATAAATGGATTTAAACTATTTCACACAGATAGATATATTAGACGAGGAGGGGGAGTAGCCATATATGTTAGGGACAATTTGAAATGTAGTCTCAAAGAGGGAATCAAAACTGAGCCACACTAAGAAACTATTTGGATAGAATTAAACGAAAAAAGCAAATAATATTATAATAGGAGTTATATATAGGCCACCAAATTTAGACAGAATGGAAGCAAAGCATCTATGGAATGAAATATCTAGAGCATCTAGATCTTACATTTGAGGGAGTGAGCTAGGGAGCAGTGATCACAAAGAAATCAGATTTAGCATAGAATGGAATAGACCAGTAGGAGAAAATTCTGTTAAAGTGCCAGATTTTCGAAAAGCTGATTTTAATAGCCTAAGAAATTTTTTGGGTCAAATTGATTGGAAAGGCTTGGGTATGGGGTGTGGGCCGGTCTTGGAGCGAGACATGAACCCAGCGATAGGTGACTTAAATGGGGATTTCGATGTGGATTCAATATATAACTTATTTAAGAATATTCTAAACAAAGCACAGGAACGTAGTATACCATACAAATTGAATAGATCGTATACTAATGACCCAAAGTGGATAACAAAGAATTTGAAGCACCTTATAGGTAAAAAGAGAGCTTGGTACAAAAGGATTAAAAATGGGGAGGTCACTTTAGAACAGGAATTCGTACAACTGGTTAGAAATGTTAAAAAAGAGATAAGGAAGCAAAAAGAAACTATGAAGTTCGCATAGCAGGGCAAGCAAAGACAAATCCTAAAGGGTTTTTTCAGTTATATCGTACTAAGACTAGGGAAAGGATAGGTCCATTAAAAACTGAGACAGGTCAAATAACAGATAGTGATGAAGAGATGAGTAGTATTTTTAATAAATATTTTATATCTGTATTTACTAAAGAGGAACTTAACAATATGCCTTCAGCCGAACAAGTCTATGTGGGTGGGGACGAGGACAGGTTGACGAGTTTAGCAGTTACCAGGGAGGATGTTCTTAAACAAATAGTAAAACTCAAACCAAACAAATCCCCAGGGCCGGATGAAGTGTTTGCTAGGGTGCTTAAAGAATGCAAAGAGGAGCTTTGTGACCCACTGTCAACCATATTTAATAAATCAATAGAGTCAGGCAGAGTGCCAGAGTTTTGGAAAGTTGCTAATGTGATACCAGTTTTTAAGAAAGGAGATAGATCACTTGCGTCTAACTATCGACCAATTAGCCTAACGTCTATTGTGGGAAAGTTACTCGAATCTATAATAGCAAATAAAATTCGTCTTCATCTTGAAAAACATAAATTAATAATTGAGTCGCAACATGGTTTTATAAATGGCCGTTCATGTTTAACAAATTTGTTATCTTTTTATTCTAGCATTGTTGAGGCAGTTGATAGTGGTAAGGATTGCGATGTTGTATACCTTGACTTTAGCAAAGCTTTTGATACAGTGCCACATGAAAGACTGATTAAAAAAATAGAGTCTCATGGTATTGGGGGTGCTATATTAAGCTGGATTAGGGCATGGCTATACCAAAGGAAACAGAGAGTTAGTATAAATGGAATCAAGTCAGAGTGGGAAAATGTTGTAAGTGGAGTGCCTCAAGGCTCTGTCCTGGGACCTCTGTTGTTTATAATATATATAAATGATTTAGATTCAGGTCTGAGTAGCAACATTTGCAAATTTGCCGATGATACGAAAATCGGTAGGGAAATTAATTCGGAGGAGGACTCACTATCACTTCAAGTTGATCTAGATAGGGTTTTGAAATGGTCAAAGGATTGGCAGATGCAGTTTAATGCTGATAAATGTAAAGTTCTGAGGTTAGGTAATGATGATAGAGTTACAAGATACGAGCTAGATGGTGTTGTGATTGCGAAGTCGGATTGCGAAAGGGATCTGGGAGTTATGATTAGTAAGAATTTAAAACAAAAGGATCAGTGCATAAATGTTCGTAATAAGGCAAATCGGACACTTGGATTTATTAATCGCAGCGTTAGTAACAAGACACCTGGTGTGGTTCTCAAGCTATATCTTGCTCTAGTTAGGCCCCATTTAGATTATGCAGTTCAGTTTTGGTCGCCATATTATAGAATGGATATAAATTCACTTGAACGTGTCCAGCGTAGGATGACTAAGTTAATTCCCCAAATTAGAAATCTTTCATATGAAGAAAGATTAACAAAGCTTAAGTTGCATTCACTGGAAAGGCGAAGAGTTAGGGGCGACATGATAGAGGTTTACAAGTGGGTGAATGGACATAACAAGGGGGATATTAATAGGGTATTAAAAGTATCAACACAGGACAGAACACGAAACAATGGGTATAAATTGGATAAGTTTAGATTTAGGAAAGACTTGGGTAAATACTGGTTCAGTAACAGGGTTGTAGATTTGTGGAACCAATTGCCGCGTAACGTGGTGGAGGTGGGGTCCCTCGATTGTTTCAAGCGCGGGTTGGACAAGTATATGAGTGGGATTGGGTGGTTATAGAATAGGAGCTGCCTCGTATGGGCCAATAGGCCTTCTGCAGTTACCTTTGTTCTTATGTTATGTTCTTATGTACAGTATTTATGTCATGGGTGACTTTAATTTTAGTGGAATAAACTGGGTGAACAAAACAGGGAATAGTGAAGCAGAAGATTTTCTAGAATTAATTGACGATTGCTTTCTTACGCAACACATTAAGGAACCAAAACGGGAAAATAATATTTTAGATTTAGTGTTAACTAACAGGGAAACACAAGTTAATGACATCGAAATAGGGAGTGAGCTAGGGAGCAGTGATCACAAAGAAATCAGATTTAGCATAGAATGGAATAGACCTGTAGGAGAAAATTCTGTTAAAGTGCCAGATTTTCGAAAAGCTGATTTTAATAGCCTAAGGAATTTTTTGGGTCAAATAGATAGGAAAGTCTTGGGTATGGGGTGTGGGCCGGTCTTAGAGCGAGACATGAACCCAGCGGCAGGTGACGTAAAAGGGGATTTCGATGTGGATTTAATATATAACTTATTTAAGAATATTCTAAACAAAGCACAGGAACGTAGTATACCATACAAATTGAATAGATCGAATACTAATGACCCAAAGTGGATAACAAATAATTTAAAGAACCTTATAGGTAAAAAGAGAGCTTGGTACAAAAGGATTAAGAATGGGGATGTAAGGTTAGAACAGGAATTCATACAACTGGTTAGAAATGTTATTAAAAAAGAGATTAGGAAAGCAAAAAGAAACTATGAAGTTCGCATAGCAGAGCAAGCAAAGTCAAATCCTAAAGGGTTTTTTCAGTTATATCGAACTAAGACTAGGGAAAGGATAGGTCATTAAAATCTGAGACAGGTCAAATAACGGATAATGACAAGGAGATGAGTAGTATTTTTAACAAATATTTTATATCTGTATTTACTAAAGAAGAACTTAACAATATGCCTTCAGCCGAACAAGTCTATGTGGGTAGGGATGAGGACAGGTTGACTAGTTTAGCAGTTACCAGGGAGGACGTAATTAAACAATTAGAAAAACTAAAACCAAACAAATCCCCAGGGCCGGATGAAGTGTTTGCCAGGGTGCTTAAAGAATGCAAAGAGGAGCTTTCCGAGCCACTGTCTACCATATTTAATAAATCAATAGAGTCAGGCAGAGTGCCAGAGTCATGGAAGGTAGCTAATGTGGTACCAATTTTTAAGAAAGGAGATAGATCACTTGCATCAAACTATCGGCCAATTAGCCTAACGTCTATTGTGGGAAAGTTACTTGAATCAATAATTGCAAATACAATTCGTCTCCATCTTGAAAAACATAAATTAATAAATGAGTCGCAACATGGTTTTACAAATGGCCGTTCATGTTTAACAAATTTGCTAACTTTTTATTCCAGCATAGTTGAGGCAGTTGATAGTGGTAAGGATTGTGATGTTGTGTACCTTGACTTTAGCAAAGCTTTTGATACAGTGCCACATGAAAGACTGATTAAAAAAATAGAAGCTCATGGTATTGGGGGTACTATATTAACTTGGATTAGGGCATGGCTATTCCAAAGGAAACAGAGAGCTAGTATAAATGGGGTTAAGTCAGAGTGGGATAATGTTGTTAGTGGAGTACCTCAGGGCTCTGTCCTGGGACCTCTCTTGTTTATAATATATATAAATGATTTAGATTCAGGTTTGAGTAGCAACATTTGCAAATTTGCCGATGATACGAAAATCGGTAGGGAAATTAATTCGGAGGAGGACTCACTATCACTTCAAGTTGATCTAGATAGGGTTTTGAAATGGTCAAATGATTGGCAAATGCAGTTTAATGCTGATAAATGTAAAGTTCTGAGGCTAGGTAATGATGATAGAGTTACAAGATACGAGCTAGATGGTGTTGAGATTGCGAAAGGGATCTGAGAGTTATGATTAGTAAGAATTTAAAACAAATGGATAAATGCATAAATGTTCGTAATAAGGCAAATCGGACACTTGGATTTATTAATCACAGCGTTAGTAACAAGACACCTGGTGTGGTTCTCAAGCTATATCTTGCTCTAGTTAGGCCCCATTTAGATTAAGCAGTTCAGTTTTGGTCGCCATATTATAGAATGGATATAAATTCACTTGAACGTGTCCAGCGTAGGATCTCTTGAGGTTATCTTTAGATGATTTCGAGGCTTTTTAGTGTCCCCGCGGCCCGGTCCTCGACCAGGCCTCCACCCCCAGGAAGCAGCCCGTGACAGCTGACTAACACCCTGGTACTTATTTTACTGCTAGGTAACAGGGGCATAGGGTGAAAGAAACTCTGCCCATTGTTTCTCGCCGGCGCCTGGGATCGAACCCAGGACCACAGGATCACAAGTCCAGCGTGCTGTCCGCTCGGCCGACCGGCTCCCTACTAAGAGCCGGCATCCCTACTAGGATGACTAAGTTAATTCCCCAAATTAGAAATCTTTCATATGAAGAAAGATTAACAAAGCTTAAGTTGCATTCACTGGAAAGGCGAAGAGTTAGGGGTGACATGATAGAGGTTTACAAGTGGGTGAATGGACATAACAAAGGGGATATTAATAGGGTATTAAAAGTATCAACACAAGAAAGAACACGAAACAATGGGTATAAATTGGATAAGTTTAGATTTAGGAAAGACTTGGGTAAATACTGGTTCAGTAACAGGGTTGTTGATTTGTGGAACCAATTGCCGCGTAACATTGTGGAGGTGGGGTCCCTCGATTGTTTCAAGCATGGGTTGGACATGTATATGAGTGGGATTGGGTGGTTATAAATAGGAGCTGCCTTGTATGGGTCAATAGGAGCTGCCGTGTATGGGTCAATAGGAGCTGCCGTGTATGGGTCAATAGGAGCTGCCGTGTATGGGTCAATAGGCCTTCTGCAGTTGCCTTTTTTCTTATGGCTGGAAAGATATTGCAAATCAAATGCAATATTCCCTTCTTATCTTATCTTGAGGTTATCTTATCTTATCTTGTTGGTTAAAACCAACACGGGAAAATAATATTTTAGATTTAGTGTTAACTAACAGGGAAACGCAAATTAATGACATCGAAATAGGGAGTGAGCTAGGGAGCAGTGATCACAAAGAAATCAGATTTAGCATAGAATGGAATAGACCAGTAGGAGAAAATTCTGTTAAAGTGCCAGATTTTCGAAAAGCTGATTTTAATAGCCTAAGAAATTTTTTGGGTCAAATTGATTGGAAAGGCTTGGGTATGGGGTGTGGGCCGGTCTTGGAGCGAGACATGAACCCAGCGATAGGTGACTTAAATGGGGATTTCGATGTGGATTCAATATATAACTTATTTAAGAATATTCTAAACAAAGCACAGGAACGTAGTATACCATACAAATTGAATAGATCGTATACTAATGACCCAAAGTGGATAACAAAGAATTTGAAGAACCTTATAGGTAAAAAGAGAGCTTGGTACAAAAGGATTAAAAATGGGGAGGTCACTTTAGAACAGGAATTCGTACAACTGGTTAGAAATGTTAAAAAAGAGATAAGGAAAGCAAAAAGAAACTATGAAGTTCGCATAGCAGGGCAAGCAAAGACAAATCCTAAAGGGTTTTTTCAGTTATATCGTACTAAGACTAGGGAAAGGATAGGTCCATTAAAAACTGAGACAGGTCAAATAACAGATAGTGATGAAGAGATGAGTAGTATTTTTAATAAATATTTTGTATCTGTATTTACTAAAGAGGAACTTAACAATATGCCTTCAGCCGAACAAGTCTATGTGGGTGGGGACGAGGACAGGTTGACGAGTTTAGCAGTTACCAGGGAGGATGTTCTTAAACAAATAGTAAAACTCAAACCAAACAAATCCCCAGGGCCGGATGAAGTGTTTGCTAGGGTGCTTAAAGAATGCAAAGAGGAGCTTTGTGACCCACTGTCAACCATATTTAATAAATCAATAGAGTCAGGCAGAGTGCCAGAGTTTTGGAAAGTTGCTAATGTGATACCAGTTTTTAAGAAAGGAGATAGATCACTTGCGTCTAACTATCGACCAATTAGCCTAACGTCTATTGTGGGAAAGTTACTCGAATCTATAATAGCAAATAAAATTCGTCTTCATCTTGAAAAACATAAATTAATAATTGAGTCGCAACATGGTTTTATAAATGGCCGTTCATGTTTAACAAATTTGTTATCTTTTTATTCTAGCATTGTTGAGGCAGTTGATAGTGGTAAGGATTGCGATGTTGTATACCTTGACTTTAGCAAAGCTTTTGATACAGTGCCACATGAAAGACTGATTAAAAAATAGAGTCTCATGGTATTGGGGGTGCTATATTAAGCTGGATTAGGGCATGGCTATACCAAAGGAAACAGAGAGTTAGTATAAATGGAATCATGTCAGAGTGGGAAAATGTTGTAAGTGGAGTGCCTCAAGGCTCTGTCCTGGGACCTCTGTTGTTTATAATA
>NW_025556604.1:0-41618 GCF_020424385.1 Procambarus clarkii | reverse complement strand
TTGAAGGTTACATCCTTCGTGGGGGCAAGTGTACATGTATACAACGCTTGACTGCTGTAGAGGGTTCTCCGTCGGCTTCGGGCTGTTTTTGATAAGGAGTTCGGAAGTCTTCTTGGTTTTGTAGAATATTATCAGGTTTATGTTTTGGTTTTGGTTAGGTTTATGTTTTGGTTAAAAGTCATCACCACGGACACACTTCAAGCTGAACTACTTGCAGAAGCAGGGAAAAAACGAGGAACATATTCATCTACAATCTTAACCCCACGACTCAAAGAAGCAGCGAAACAACTAAAAAATCTGAAAGACGTAACAATAAGAAAAGCCGACAAAACAGCAGCATATGTATTGATTCCTACCCATGAATACATGAACAAAATTAGCGACATCCTAAGTGACGACTCCAAATTTCAACGAATCACGAGGAACCCCGTAGAAGACCTTAAGCGGAAAGTAAACAAAACAATTACAGCAATCAACGCAAAGAAAGGTAGTGTGCATTTCAATACCCTTCAAGGCGACTATGGCTTAGGATATGCCTACGGCAATGTTAAGACGCATAAACCAGGTAACCCACTACGCCCTATAATCAGCCAAATACCAACCCCAACTTATCACCTGGCAAAAGAACTCAATGAACTCCTAACTCCATACACTCCAAGTAAGTTTAGTCTACAATCATCAGCAGATTTCCTAGAATTGATCAAATCTACCCAGCCCGATGGAATCATCGCTTCCCTGGACGTTGAATCCCTTTTTACCAACGTCCCAGTCGACACAACCATAGGAATGATACTGGACAGAGTATACAGAGACGAGAGCACCCCCAAATTAGACATACCTGAGCCACACTTGAAAACTCTTCTCGAAGCATGTACAAAGGAAGCCCCTTTCATCAGTCCACAAGGAGACATGTATTTACAGATAGACGGAGTAGCAATGGGCTCCCCTTAGGAGTTTTATTTGCTAATTTTTATATGGGAACCATCGAAGATAGGGTCTTCAGTAGCAGACAAAAACCAACTGTATACTGTCGTTATGTAGATGACATATTCGTAATAGTAAAAGACTCAGATGAACTAATTTACCTAAAAAGACACCTAGAGAGAGAGTCAGTACTCCGATTTACACATGAAAATAGTGAAAATAACAGTCTGCCATTCTTGGATGTACTAATAACAAAAACAGGAACCTCTTTAAGCACCAACGTATATACCAAGCCCACCAACATAGGATTATGCCTGAACGGTAGAAGTGAGTGCCCCCAAAGATACAAAGCCAGTGTTCTCAATGCTTATATTCGTCGAGCGCTTACCCACTGCTCTGAATGGAGCAACGTGAGTAGAGAGTTTGAAAGAGTAACTCAGGTATTGGTGAACAACGGATATAGCAACGCGGAAATAAACGCTGCTATAAGAAGACACTTGGACCGTTGGTATAATTCAGAACCTAGAACAGAAACCACAACACCCCCAATAAAATTATATTACAAATCAACCATGCACAGTGAACATATAAAAGAGGAAAGAATAATGAAAGAAATAATCCGTAAAGGAGTAAAAAGCACTACTCCTAACCAAAACATAAACCTGATAATATTCTACAAAACCAAGAAGACTTCCGAACTCCTTATCAAAAACAGCCCGAAGCCGACGGAGAACCCTCTACAGCAGTCAAGCGTTGTATACATGTACACTTGCCCCCACGAAGGATGTAACCTTCAATGTAAGTACATAGGTATGACGTCGACCAAGCTGACGAGGCGTTTGACATGCCATCTTCAATCTGGTGCCCCTAGGAATCACATGAGACAAGCCCATGACATTACTCTAACAAGAGAAATGTTGAACAAGAATACTTGCATAATAGATAAAACCCAAGATTCAAGAAGATTACAAATTCTTGAGGCAATTCACATAAGAATAGAGCGACCTACCATGAACACCCAAATCACGGAACTATTTACTCTACCCACCATGAGAGTAAGGACAAGACAAGAACATATCGATGCCAACACAGAAGACAATGTCCAACATAACAGGCCAATTACACTGGATTAATCTTTGTGTTTAGATAGGAGATGCCTCGTATGGGCCAATAAGCCTTCTGCAGCCCCTATGTTTATCCCTTATGTATCCCCCCATGTTTTTCACCTTCATTGTATTATCACCTGACCTAATGCGGGTATAAAATCAACTAGTATTGTAAGATTGTTCACTTGAGAATGAACCATGGAGGTTCGAAACGTCGTGCAAATTATACAAATAAGTGTAATACACTCTATAGTAAATCACTTCTTTTCTTCACCTTAAAAGTACGAAAATGAGTTTGGAGAACTCCTATTCCAATTAAGCCCTGATGCTAAGAAAATAGTTAGAGGGATAGAAGCCCTAAACCAGAAAATAATAAATACAGAATATGCGGTCATATTCAATGAAACATATATATATATATATATATATATATATATATATATATATATATATATATATATAAGACAATATATGAAAGAAGCCTAACATGTATGAGTTCACTTATTAATTATTAGACGGAGGCGAGTTTTTGCGTGTAGATCATAGTCGAGAAGATAATTCCATCCCTCTGCTCTCACACACAAGCAGCGAGAACACTTTAAACACACAGCGAGAAGTTAAACTTTCATATATATTTTAGAGCATGACACATGAAAAACCTGTTTGAGGAGGATCTTGTGACAGACGAAAACGCTTAGAAATGTCATTGTATATTTCATAACAATTTAAATTCAACTATTATGAAAATCGCAGACATATGTATGTATATATATATATATATATATATATATATATATATATATATATATATATATATATATATATATATATATATATATATATATATATATATATATATATATATATATATATATATATATATATATATATATATATATATATATATATATATATATAATATTATTAAATATGACCGAAAAAGTAAGAATAATAATTCTAACACGAATTTTCTCAATCTTTCGTACATTTCTTTTCACTGTTGGTGGTAATTCAAAAATCAATTCTCCAAAATTAATTTTTATTTCTAGTCTGACGCGACACTTGAGCGCATTTCGTAAAACTTATTACATTTTCAAAGACTTTAGTTACACATACACAACTGAATAGAACTTACACATCTCCGATTTGTTTATATCTACATTTGAGTGAGGTGGATGGGGTGAGGTGGTATTTTAATAGGGTATTAATTTCATCAACACAAGACAGAACACGAAACAATGGGTATTGAATAGAAGTGATTGTAGAAAGCCTATTGGTCCATATTTCTTGATGCTTCTATATTGGAGCGGAGTCTTGAGGTGGGTAGAATATAGTTGTGCATTAATTGGCTGTTGATTGCTGGTGTTGACTTTTTAATGTGTAGTGCCTCGCAAACGTCAAGCCGTCTGCTATCGCTGTATCTATCGATGATTTCTGTGTTGTTTACTAGGATTTCTCTGGCGATGGTTTGGTTGTGGGAAGAGATTATATGTTCCTTAATGGAGCCCTGTTGCTTATGCATCGTTAAACGTCTAGAAAGAGATGTTGTTGTCTTGCCTATATACTGGGTTTTTGGAGCTTACAATCCCCAAGAGGGCATTTGAAGGCATAGACGACGTTGGTCTCTTTTAAAGCGTTCTGCTTTGTGTCTGGAGAGTTTCTCATGAGTAGGCTGGCCGTTTTTCTGGTTTTATAGTAAATCGTCAGTTGTATCCTCTGATTTTTGTCTGTAGGGATAACGTTTCTATTAACAATATCTTTCAGGACCCTTTCCTCCGTTTTATGAGCTGTGGAAAAGAAGTTCCTGTAAAATAGTCTAATAGGGGGTATAGGTGTTGTGTTAGTTGTCTCTTCAGAGGTTGCATTGCGTTTCACTTTCCTTCTTATGATGTCTTCGACGAAACCATTGGAGAAGCCGTTGTTGACTAGGACCTGCCTTACTCTACAGAGTTCTTCGTCGACTTGCTTCCATTCTGAGCTGTGGCTGAGAGCACGGTCGACATATGCGTTAACAACACTCCTCTTGTACCTGTCTGGGCAGTCGCTGTTGGCATTTAGGCACATTCCTATGTTCGTTTCCTTAGTGTAGACTGCAGTGTGGAAACCTCCGCTCTTTTCCATGACTGTTACATCTAGAAAGGGCAGCTTCCCATCCTTTTCCATCTCGTAAGTGAAACGCAGCACGGAACTCTGCTCAAACGCCTCCTTCAGCTCCTGCAGATGTCTGACATCAGGTACCTGTGTAAAAATGTCGTCAACATACCTGCAGTATATGGCCGGTTTCAAGTTCATGTCGACTAAGACTTTTTGCTCGATGGTACCCATGTAGAAATTTGCAAACAGGACACCTAGGGTGTCCTGTTTGCAAACTGTTTGCAAAAGAAGGGTGCCTCTTTAGTACAAGCTTGGAGTAGTTTCCTTAGAATATTTTCTGGTATGTCAAGAGGAGTACAGGCTGGATCACGATACACTCTGACGGCTATCATCCCGATTGTCTCGTCCACAGGTACGTTGGTGAACAGTGATTCTACGTCCAACGAGGTTCTTATCCCTGTGGCCCGTGTGCCCTGCAATAAGTCAACAAATTCTTTTGGAGACTTCAGGCTGAAGGCGCAAGGGACATAAGGAGTCAGAAGGCCGTTGAGTCGCTTCGCCAGTCTGTACGTGGGTGTGGGTATCTGGCTAATGATTGGCCGAAGTGGGTTTCCAGGCTTGTGTGTCTTGACATTTCCATACACATATCCAGGTTTATATTCCCCAATAATCTTTGGCAGGTGGAGTCCGGATTTCAGCCTGAAGTCTCCAAGGAATTTGTTGACTTACTGCGGGGCACACGGGCCACAGGGATAAGAGCCTCGTTTGACGTAGAATCACTGTTCACCAACGTACCTGTGGACGAGACAATCGGGATGATAGCCGACAGAGTGTATCGTGATCCAGCCTGTAATCCTCTTGACTTACCAGAGAATATTCTAAGGAAACTACTCCAAGCTTGTACTAAAGAGGCACCCTTCTTGAGCCCGGATGGGTACATGTATAAGCAAGTAGATGGGGTCGCCATGGGTTCTCCCCTGGGTGTCCTGTTTGCAAACTTCTACATGGGTACCATCGAGCAAAAAGTCTTAGTCGACATGAACTTGAAACCGGCCATATACTGCAGGTATGTTGACGACATTTTTACACAGGTACCTGATGTCAGACATCTGCAGGAGCTGAAGGAGGCGTTTGAGCAGAGTTCCGTGCTGCGTTTCACTTACGAGATGGAAAAGGATGGGAAGCTGCCCTTTCTAGATGTAACAGTCATGGAAAAGAACGGAGGTTTCCACACTGCAGTCTACACTAAGGAAACGAACATAGGAATGTGCCTAAATGCCAACAGCGACTGCCCAGACAGGTACAAGAGGAGTGTTGTTAACGCATATGTCGACCGTGCTCTCAGCCACAGCTCAGAATGGAAGCAAGTCGACGAAGAACTCTGTAGGGTAAGGCAGGTTCTAGTCAACAACGGCTTCTCCAATGGTTTCGTCGAAGACATCATAAGAAGGAAAGTGAAACGCCATGCAACCTCTGAAGAGACAACTAACACAACACCTATACCCCCTATTAGACTATTTTACAGGAACTTCTTTTCCACAGCTCATAAAACAGAGGAAAGGTTCCTGAAAGATATTGTTAAAAGAAACGTTATCCCTACAGACAAAAATCGGAGGATACAACTGACGATTTACTATAAAACCAGAAAAACGGCCAGCCTACTCGTGAGAAACTCTCCAGACACAAAGCAGAACGCTTTAAAAGAGACCAACGTCGTCTATGCCTTCAAATGCCCTCTTGGGGATTGTAAGCTCCAAAAAACCCAGTATATAGGCAAGACAACAACATCTCTTTCTAGGCGTTTAACGATGCATAAGCAACAGGGCTCCATTAAGGAACATATAATCTCTTCCCACAACCAAACCATCGCCAGAGAAATCCTAGTAAACAACACAGAAATCATCGATAGATACAGTGATAGCAGACGGCTTGACGTTTGCGAGGCACTACACATTAAAAAGTCAACACCAGCAATCAACAGCCAATTAATGCACAACTATATTCTACCCACCTTAAGACTCCGCTCCAATATAGAAGCATCAAGAAATATGGACCAATAAGCTTTCTACAATCACTTCTATTCAATACCCATTGTTTCGTGTTCTGTCTTGTGTTGATAAAATTAATACCCTATTAAAATACCACTTCACCCCATCCACCTCACTCAAATGTAGATATAAACAAATCGGAGATGTGTAAGTTCTATTCAGTTGTGTATGTGTAACTAAAGTCTTTGAAAATGTAATAAGTTTTACGAAACGCGCTCAAGTGTCGCGTCAGACTAGAAATAAAAATTAATTTTGGAGAATTGATTTTTGAATTACCACCAACAGTGAAAAGAAATGTACGAAAGATTGAGAAAATTCGTGTTAGAATTATTAATCTTACTTTTTCGGTCATATTTAATAATATATGTCTACAGGAAAGACTGCTACCAAAATATACTAATATATATATATATATATATATATATATATATATATATATATATATATATATATATATATATATATATATATATATATATATATATATATAGAGTAGTAGTAGGCGTCCTTTAGTCAGTCTCAGGAGACTATGGAGATGCGCTCTGATTGTCAGTCCTGGTGCAGCGTCTGGTGTAACTGATGAGGCCAATCAGAGAATCCATCCCACACTGAGCACAAGCAAAATCTAATTCTGGTCTGTCTTCCTGGCTTCCGGCTCTCCTCCTCTGTCTCTTTTTGTCACAGTTGGCTTGGCGAATGCCTCCTCGAACCAGGGAGAGACCTTTCTGATCGGTCTGCGGCCAGTGTTTCCCACGTGACAAGATCGACGTCCATGACCTTCAGGTGTCTTTTGCACAGGTCTTTGTACCGTGGCTGGGGCTTGCCTTTTGAACGTGTTCCCTGCGTCAGCTCTCCGTACAGGAGATCATTGATGGGGATCCTGCCGTCGCCTATTCGCATCACGTGCCCGAGCCAGCACATTTGTCTTGTTAGTAAGCACTAACAATCACTGGTTACCTATCAACGACTATGAAGGGAGGAGGGAAGTGGAAGTCTAGCATGCTTTATATGAGCCAGATTCTTATAGGTCACTCTAACCCATAAAAAAAACATATTCTTATGGGTTATTCACTTTTGTAAGTACACATAAACACATTTCAGGCACACATCAGCTGCTGGCGTACGTTCCTGGACGTACATACGTCCCCCTAGACGTACACACGTTCCCCTAGACGTACACACGTTCCCGTAGACGTATACACGTTCCCCTAGACATACAGACGATCCCCTAGAAGTACACACGTTCCCCTAGACGTACACACGTTCCCCTAGACGTACATACGATCCCCTAGAAGTACACACGTTCCCCTAGACGTACACACGTTCCCCTAGACGTACATACGTCCCCCTAGACGTACAGACGTTCCCCTAGACGTACAGACGTTCCCCAAGACGTAAACACGTTCCCCTAGACATACAAACGTCCCCAGTTTTTCGTAGACGGATAATGTTACTTTTGCTACTGGTGCGTTTCTGGTGGTTCGGTAGCCGGTTGCTCAGGTGTTGGTTCAGGCACTGGCGTTAGTGGCGGTGAGCAGAGTGCAACAGGCTCGGATGCAGGACCAGTTGCAGGGTCGGTGGGTTACACAGGAGTAGCAGAAGTGGTGTTGCTCATGAAGTGGTATAGTTTACCTGCTCTTGAGTCTTGACAAACACAGTTTACATGCTCACGAGTCTTTACAAACACAGTTTACATACTCATGAGTCTTTACAAACACAGGATGTTTTCTGTCACATAAAAAACACAGCTACTTTATTGCCCAACTTTTAGTTTATTTGTTCTAGTAATCCAAAAATTTATAAGCATTACCTTTATTTACTGGAACAGGAGGAGGTGCTAATTATTTCGCAGTTAAGACAACTTTGTTACAATTATAAAAAGTTAATGTCATTTTGGAAAACTAACAATTTCTGAATTTTTGTTTAGGTTGGCAGCATTATTACGAGAACATCAGTACGCTCAGAAAAAAATAATATTTAATGACTTCAATTTAAAAAATCAAAGCACTAATGATGTTGACGTTTTTCTTCAAATTTCCACTACTTCAACATATTATTAACCTTGAGTGAGTAATAATAATAATAATATTGCACCAAGAAATCCAATTAACATGATGTATTAATGAGAAAATGTACAGAAGCCATGAGCAGGATTCGACCCGGCATATTGAGTATTTTTACCATGTGGGCGAGTTGTTTAATATGCACAATGCTTGGGTGCACCCAGTGTGCAGATTCGAATCCTCATTATGGTTTCTACTGATATTGTCAATAATAATAATACTGATAGGGTACAATCAGGGAAAAGCGCCAAGCTATTACGACTATATTGCTCATTGAAAGGATCAGGATAAGGATTAGGGATGGGACGGGGGGAATGGAATGGTGCCTAGCCACCTGGACGGTCGGGAATTGAACGCCGACCCACATAAAGTGAGACTCTCGATCTACCGTCCATCCGAAGCGGTTGTGTATAACTGTTTACAACTTATAAATTAGGTAAAAGAGATAGTTTTAGCCTGTGATTATGGATTCCCGTCAAAGACCATAATATATGGCATCAGACAATATTCATGACTGGGACTGAAATCAAGGGAAATTATAGACCAATGATTCAGTGTCACTCACCCAGACTCTTCATCACAGTAGTGGACTTGGCCCGTGTTTGTGTGAAATATTAAGTTCACAACATTAATTTTCCGCCTCACGGAGCCTCAATACGGCTTCCTCCCTCGACAATATATATTGGTGAACGTGTGCAGCCCTCCCCCCCCCCTTCACAAACACATCTGTAAACCACCCAAGTGATGTGTGTGTGTACTCACCTAATTGTGCTGACGGGGGTTGAGCTTCGGCTTTTAGTTCCACCACTCAACCGTCAATCAACTGGTGTACAGATTCCTGAGCCTACCGGGCTCTATCATATCTACATTTGAAACTGTGTATGGAGTCAGCCTCCACCACATCACTACCTAATGCATTCCATTTACTAACTACTCTGACACTGAAAATGTTTTTACTAATGTCTCTGTGGCTCATTTGGTTACTCAGCTTCCATCTGTGTTCCCTTGTGCGTGTACCACCCGTGTTAAATAGTTCGTGTTAATTAAAACCCTGTGGTATACAAGGCTCTGAAGGATTCCTAACACAGGTTTCTGAAAGTGTATGTGTGTGTGTGGGTGTGAACTTTGACATAAGGGTTGTTAGCTCACTCAAGAACCAACAGCTATACACACCAAATTTGCCATATTTTCGTATTGCAGCCGTTTCAGATGTTACTCTAAACCATTCAAGAATATCTGTGAAAGACATGCAATAAATCACGTGTTCTGGCCATTTTCTAGACAAATTCACAATTTATGCTGCCTTGTCACGTGCATTTTTTTGTTTAGGCTCTGTCTCCAAATATTTGTAATATGTGTATGAATTTTGGTATGATTGATTTTTTCCCACCCTCTTAACCCATGATTTTGATACCTACGACGCTCCTGGGGTGTTGTCCTGCAGTGGGTCCCTGTCAGAGGAAAACTACTCTCTCTTACCCCAAAAATATTAAATCACATTTAATCATCTAGTTGCTGATATGAATGAAAAATCCATTAATTTTACATCTAACACCTGTCCCCCCCCCCCTCCATCTCAGGATGGGGGAGGGGGGAACAGGTGTTAGATGGTAATTAATTAATTAATATGTGCATGGGTTTTCCTTGAGACCTACATGTAGGTCGGGAGCTTTAATTAACACACATTCAGATGCGTAAGACAGGTAGAGATTCGCAAATTGGTTTATTGTTGTATATATATATAAGGTAGTACACCCTTTTTCCATCACGTAATTGGCAGCTTGAGCGTTTCTCTCTTCACTTACTTTGCATGAAGGGTTTCAATTATATATATAAATATATTCAGTGCTAATGTCGTCAAGTAACATGAGTTTGGGGATTTATTCGCAATATCTCAAGGTGTTAGATGATGTCCTAGCTAGGATATCACATCTATGTCGTCACAGGATAATCAACTTGAGTGCCAATGTTGCACAAATGACCTTCCCAAACACCTAACTTGTGAAGCCCAGATTATCAAGGTTTCCTTACCTATTTTTCAACTATTTGCCATTTCACGTATTGGAAAATATGTATCTTCTTATTTAAACAAAAAAGTTGTATGCTGCTGTTTTAACATCATACTCTTTTTTTATTTTTGTCTTAACTCTTTTTGAAACTACTGCAATAGGGTGCCACTCAAGCCAATGACTCGTTGAACGTCATCAATTATAACTAATGGTTGAAGGTCATCAATTATAACTAGTGGGTGAGGGTCATCAACACTTCGAAATGGGGAACAAAGGAACGACCAGGTCAGATTCCATAACAATACCTATAAGGTGGAGAATTTAAGATTCAATCATTGATTGCGATCAGCCCATAATATTGACCGCGAGACACATAATATCGGGACAAAATTTAGAAATATCAGGGAAAAACTCATCATAAAAGGGACTCATTGAGAGATTAATAAACACATTAACAAACATTTACTACAATCTGGGCCGCCTGCCTCTTAGCAACCCAAAACACACTTAAATTGTCTGTCTTGGGGGTGTCTTAAAGCAAGCAAACATAGTTCTAAACAGTTCTCAATAACTTTTACAAATTTCCTCAATGACTCTCAGCTACAACAGAATAATGGTAAATAATAAGCAACAAAAAATAGAGCGAATGGCAAACTTTCAAAAATCATAATAAGAGCAGCCTCGGCTCCTCCAGTTTAGTCTCTATGTTTTAATCTCCATGTTTAATCCCACCATGTTTAATCTCCATGTTTAATCCTCCATGTTTCCATGTTTCCCTCCATGTTTAATCTCCATGTTTAATCTCCATGTTTAATCTTCATGTTTAGTCTCTTTCGACGCTGTAAGTGGAGTGATTGGGACCTGCCTCCTCCTTACGTTAGCTTGTGATTGATTACATATAATATAACTATAATGGAGATCAATTTAATGAGAAACATCGACGGTGTACTTAGTCTCAACTCTGACCGTTGTACCATATTTAGTTAGTTTAGTTCATTTATTATGCACCCCATACCCATCTTGTGGGTGGTAGTGGAAAGAGTTACAGAGGCACATAATGGGCTCAGGGACTGAACCCCACAATTCATTTAGTTAAGCAAGTTACAATCTTGATGAGCTAGTTACAAAATTCAATATAAGTTGTCACATCAACAATGGGTTCGAGATCGACCACAAGTACAGTTTCTAAATTAAGAACTGACATATGTGGAGAGCTAGTGTTACAATTGATATGTTTGTCCTGCACACCGCACCCCATCCAATGAGCAGCGGTGGATAGGTTACAATCACTCAGTTACTACCTACAGTTAGCAAACTGGGGATATTTGGCTAAAATTTCTGGTAGCAGATCATTTTGAATGAAATATTTACACATCGTTGGAACATTGGTTATAGAATTGTCTCTAAATTCACGTATCTTTTCGCACTCCATCACATAGTGACGGAGCGTGTGCGAATAATTTTGTTGACATTTGGTCAGGTCTACATTGGCAGATAATGAAAATTTCCAGAGATACTTGTAACCGAGTCTAAGCCGAGCAGTAGTAACATCTAGAAGTCTGCTGATTTTATTGGATGATCCATAGATGTGTGGCTCCTCTTGCATGATAGTATGATGATAGATGGAATTAGTGGTGTCAATTTCACTTTGCCTCAGATCTACAAGATCTTGTTGAAGTTCTCGGTGTACTGCTGCTCTCAGATTGCTCATTTACAATCCAAGGTTATACTCAACGGCTCCTTTAAAGGCAGATTCTTTGGCTAACTTATCAGCTCTATCATGCATTCGGAGGCCAACATGAGATGGAGACCACATGAAATGGACTCTGTTACCATCCTAAATAATTTTGTTGTACCATAACTATGCAAATATATAACTAAACACCACTACAGTAAATATATAACCAAACACAGCTACAGTAAATATATAACCAAACACAGCTACAGTAAATATATAACCAAACACAGCAACAGTAAATATATAACCAAACACAGCAACAGTAAATATATAACTAAACACAGCTACAGTAAATATATAACCAAACACAGCTACAGTAAATATATAACCAAACACAGCAACAGTAAATATATAACCAAACACAGCTACAGTAAATATATAACTAAACACCACTACAGTAAATATATAACCAAACACAGCTACAGTAAATATATAACCAAACACAGCTACAGTAAATATATAACCTAACACAGCTACAGTAAATATATAACTAAACACCACTACAGTAAATATATAACCAAACACAGCTACAGTAAATATATAACCAAACACAGCTATTTATTCTCTAGCATCTGAGTCTGTTTAAATACTTAAGAATAAAATTCAAGCAACCTAAACACTGATAATACGCTGTATTTAATACAATTTTACGAATCGTTTTGTTCGTCACAAATTACCATCCTCGCTTGGCAGATGACGAATGTAATTTTTTAATCTACTTTGACCCCCCTTGTTCAAGTTGAACCACTCGAGGAAACGAGTAACGATTTAGCACATTCCACGTTCTTGAACTTTGATCAATCAAAATCTCGAAACTATACTAAAATAGAATGACATAAATAATACAATTCTATTCGACACAGTTGATATGGGAACTGTGCCCGCCTCGATCCCCAAGCTATCAAGGCTCCATTAGAAGCATTAAGCAATATCACAAATGGATCACCAGTTCGAGACATCCTCTGGTAGAGCAATTAAGAAGAGTGTTTGGTCTTGACTCTGCAATATTAGTTATATTAAATACCTGGATCGTAAAAGTCACCTCCTCCAATACAATTACTCATTACTTTCTCCAGTACAGGGCCTAGTCTCCTGCACCAGTTCTGGGCCTAGTCACCTTCTCCAGTAAAGTAACCAGTGTAGCCATCTCTGTATCGAGCTTGCTGAGGGATTCAGTATCCTGAGGAAGTTTCCCTCTAAAACTCTATTTAACGCAATATTTAACATAATATGAAACTAATCATTTCAGTAGACGATTGTCCCTTTCTGAAAAAATGGTTTTGAAATTTTTATAAAAAAATAAATAAAAAAGGAGGGCCCATTTGAATACACCAGGAATGAATTTAATAAAAATATAGTTACACCGCTTTTTCGTACCAATTGTCGGTGTTACAGAAGGTCTATTGACTCATACGAGGCAGCTCCCAGTTATTTCTAACTAATCTTTTTTATTCTTTTTATTTAAGAAACGACAAATGCAACAAAACAGAAAAACAGCAACTGTTGGAAATAACCAACAGTTTTATATATCTTTGTATTATATGCAACCTTTGTATTAACCATATGTAGTTACTAAAATTACTAACTTGTAGATTTGATCATTATCATGATTTATTTAGACATATTGCCAGATTCTTCCTAGTCAGAGTGACGACGTGAGGAACGACAGGCAGTAACATGAATTCTCTCCACATTTAGTTGGATTTATAACAAGAGTCCAGTTTATCATTTTCTTGGGGCTAGGCCCTACATGACTGTTGGGACTAACATGCCCCTACAGTCATGGGCCTCCAATAATAAACAACTCAACTAAATAATCGAGGAAGAATTCCCTGATTATAAGGTACCTCACGAATTGAAAGTCTTAGGTATGGAGTGGAATACTTCCACAGACAGATTTAATATCAAGTCGGTGGATTTCAATCAATCACCTCTAACCATAAGAAAACTACTCTCCCATGTCAGCAAGCCATTTGACCCTTTAGGCCTACTCAGTCCTATTCTAATTAAGGGTAAACTCATTATGCAGGAGTGCTGGCAATGGAATTTGAGATTGGATGAAATGTTGCTGGAGGATCTCCAAGAAAAATGGCAGCAGTTGATTCCTGATTACAACAAACTTAGTATTCTACAGTTTCCCCGAAATACCTTAGGACTAAATATACCCACAAATTTACATGTATTCTGCGATGCTTCAGGCAAAGCGTATGGCTCAGTAGCCTATCTAATTAATACACTACAATCATTTTTGCTTACATCTAAGGCAAGGGTAGCCCTGATTAAAAGGAGGTCACTACTGTTGGAAATAACCAACAGTTTTATACATCTTTGTATTTTATGCAACCTTTATATTAAACGTAAGTAGTTACTAAAATTACTAACTTGTAGATTTAATCATTATCATTATTTACTTACACATATTGCCAGATTCTTCCTAGTCAGAGTGACGACGTGAGGAACGACAGGCAGTAACATGAATTCTCTCCACATTTAGTTGGATTTATAACAAGAATCCAGTTTATCATTTTCTTTACTAAAAATAGTTACTTACTAATAAGTTTAATTTCGTAGTATACTACTACTTACTGGAACTCCCTTATTTAGTTGATATCAAACATTCTAGAGGAAATTACTTTGATGTAAATGATTTTACTTTAATTTTCTCGATTGGCTGCACAACTTTGATAAGCCAATTTATGTTACGAAAAATTCTGTTTTATCACAGAAGAATTTAATGTTATATTAATACTCATCATTACCTCTTCCTTCCTTAGTCAATTGCGATATATACATATCCATTTACGCTCGAGATGTGTATCGAGAGCCGCGCATGCGCAATAAGGAAGAGGAGGAAGACGGGAGAGCGTCAGACGACACGAGAGAACGAGAGAGCACGACGTGGACACTGTTGACAGCGTTTAGCAGAGTTTAGTTTTGATCCCAATTATTTCGCTCCCACGACCAGTAGAGTGGTGCCACGTTATCTGGCACAATAGCCGTGTCCTCGACTAGCATATGAGCAATTCCAAAGTCAACGCCTTTCAAACAGCAGCTGGAGGACGAAGAATTGCTCAAGTCTCCGCATCAACGGACACGCGGCTCGGCAGCTAGGTTTACCTTTTTGTTATTATGTGGCCACAATTAACATTTAGGCTAGTTGTCGTTAGGCCGTAGAACAAACAAACAAATCCCGGAAGTGTCTTGAGTGATTTTACATTCTAAATAGATCATTATTTTATTATTTCTCTCTAGAAGAAATTTATAGTGCTTGAATATAAGTTGCACAGATATTGGCTGAAATTTCCTACAGTTATCCTCATGATTTAGGATTTATTTGTAGTTACTTATTATGTAGAAGATTTCTACAATGTAATTGCCTTTCAGTACCAAGGCGACGTCAACTGAGGTGCTAGGCTTCCCACCGTTCCGTGCAACAATTTGCTCTATGCAACACGTCGTCGGTGGAGCATAGCAACTGATTACACCTCACTAGATTTACAGCTAAGCTGTCCCTTTTTTATCTGTAGCAATAACTCTGCAATTACAGTAGTGATTTCTAAGAGATCAATTATACTAACCCATTGATGTACTGATACTGTTCAACATTTCAGTAGTATATTGAGGAGCATTTACCTCCAATTAATATTATATATTCAACCTTATTTACTTTCATAATTTATTTACTCTGGTGAAGAACCAGCACCAGAATAATGCTAGGGATGTATTAATCTTTTAGCATGTAACCCCCCAATTTTGTGTAAGTTAATTTGACTCCATTCATATCAGAAATACAGTTTCACTAAGATCCATAGAACAATATTTCTTGGAATCAGTTTTTCCATTGCTTTATTTTGTTTTCCACTTTTTCTCAAAAAGTGGTGGTCCTTCATAGCTATCGAAGTATATATTTAATTATTATTTATTGGAGTCAGGTTTTCCCCCACAACTACCCCAAATGGAATTAACTGCCTTATTAGTAGGTGTAAGACTGACTCATTGCCTGATCAAAACCCTCAGTAATGTTCACCTTGGTGAAATAGTAGTGTGGTCAGACAATGATGCAGTATTGCAGTGAGTAAAAAACGACAACAACAAAACTCCCTGTCAGCAATGGAGTAAGGGAAATTCGAGAATTGTCTGCTGGTTATAAATTAAGACATGTCCCAACCAAGGACAATCCAGCTGACTATATATCTAGAGGTTTGACTTTAAAGCAATTAGTTAAAACCGAGATGTGGTTTAATGGACCCCAATGGCTAGTTAGTGGTCAGTGGCCCGGACAGAAGCCGCAAGTCATTGTGACCAATGTCACTACCCCTGTTGTGGATCCAGAACCCCCTCGAACTTTAGCTATCAATCCTCATCGTTACTCCAATTTAAGCAAATTACTAAGAGTTACAGAAATGGTATTTGATTTCATCAACAAAATGGGGATCAAGTATCGATTTCCTAGTTCCATCAAATATTGGGTCAAACAAGCTCAACAAGAGACTTATAAGAAGGAATATGAACATCTCCCAAAAAGGTTGAGTAAGTCTCTGGGTATCTGGCTTGACTCAGACAACCATAACATCTTGAGATGCGGCGGACGTCTGCTTCACGCAGAAATAAATTTAGATACGAAGAATCCTATACTTCTTCCACGTCACCACATCATTACTACTCTCATAGTTTTACATTACCATGAGTATAATACATTGCATGGTGGAGTATTAGATACTCTTACTGAAATCAGACAATGTTTTTGGCTTCCCCAAGGTCGCCAAACTGTCAAATCTTTAATCAAGTCTAGTGTAATCTGCAAGAGATATGATGCTCGAGTGTGTCCTTATCCAGGTCCACCGCCCCTACCTAAGGAGCGAGTCGTCCACCTTCGTCCCTTTGAAACCACAGGTGTCGACTATACAGGAGCACTAATTTTAACAGGCACACCGGACAAGATTCCAGTGAAAGCCTACATTTGCCTTTTCACGTGTGCTACCACACGCGGAGTACATTTAGAAGTCACTTCTGACATGAGTGCAGAAGCCTTTCTGCAAGCCTTTTGCAGATTTGCTGCACGAACATCTTGCCCAAAATTAATGATCTCAGATAATGGATCTAACTTCGTGGCAGGAGAAGCTTGCTTACAAGAAATATGGAACAATCCAGAAGTACACTTAGAACTGCAAACAGAAACTTAAACAATATTTTGATTCTATTCAAGAGTAGATAGCTTATCATTTAAACTTGAGGTGACCACGCTGATGCATTGATGAGTTGATGTCCAGTAATTATTTACGAGTCATAGTGACCCTGGACAGTAGCCTCACTGTATTGATGAGGTCTCCTTAATCTTAAATGAATCAATTATTCATAATTTATTTTTTGTTAATATCCTTCTGTTTCTTACAAAGGAATTAATCAATAATTTTCAATGTTTATTTACGTCCCCATGTTGACTTAGTCTTCTACCACAAATTCGGGACATTCGTTAGGTGCGTACTAACCTACTAACCCATGAATATAGCTAGAGGATAGAGAAACAGTTGTACGTTAGCACTAATACCTGAACTACGACCTGAGTTTTCTCTCCCCGGAGTTATGTTGGAAATAACCAACAGTTTTATACATCTTTGTATTTTATGCAACTTTTGTATTAACCATAAGTAGTTACTAAAATTACTAACTTGTAGATTTGATCATTATCATGATTTATTTAGACATATTGCCAGATTCTTCCTAGTCAGAGTGACGACGTGAGGAACGACAGGCAGTAACATGAATTCTCTCCACATTTAGTTGGATTTATATCAAGAGTCCAGTTTATCATTTCCTTTACTGAAAATAGTTACTTACTAATAAGTTTAATTTCGTAGTATACTACTACTTACTGGAACTCCCTTATTTAGTTGATATTAAACATTCTAGAGGAAATTACTTTAATGTAGATGATTTTACTTTAATTTTCTCGATTGGCTGCACAACTTTAATAACTCAATTTATGTTACAAGAAATTCTATTTTATCACAGAAGAATTTAATGTGATATTATTACTCATCATTACCTCTTCCTTCCTTAGTCAATTGCGATATATACATATCCATTTACGCTCGAGATGTCTATCGAGAGCCACGCATGCGCAATAAGGAAGAGGAAGACGGGAGAGCGTCAGACGACACAAGAGAACGAGAGAACACGACGTGGACGCCATTGACAACGTGTAGCAGAGCTACGTTTTGATCCCATTTATTTCGCTCCCACGACCAGTAGAGCGGTGCCACGTTATCTGGCACTATAGCAGTGTCCTCAACTAGCATATAAGCAATTCCAAAGTCAACGCCTTTCAAGCAGCAGCTGGAGGACGAAGAATTGCTCAAGTCTCCACATCAACGGACACGCGGCTCGGCAGCTACGTTTACCTTTTTGTTATTATGTGGCCACAATTAACATTTAGGCTAGTTGTCGTTAGGCCGTAGAACAAACAAACAAATCCCGTACGTGTCTTGAGTAATTTTACAATCTAAATAGATGATTATTTGCATTATTTCTCTCTTGAATAAATTTATAGTGCTTGAATATAAATTGCACAGATATTGGTAGAAATTTCCTACAGTTATCCTCATGATTTAGGATTTATTTGTAGTTACTTATTATGTAGAAGATTTCTACAATGTAATTGCCTTTCAGTACCAAGGCGACGTTAACCGAGGTGCTAGGCTTCCCACCGTTCCATGCAATAATTTACCCTATGCAACACATCGTCGGTGGAGCGTAGCAAATGATTACACCTCACTAGATTTACCGCTAAGCTGTCCCTTTTTTATCTGTATCAATAACTCTGTAGTTACAGTAGTGATCTATCAAAGAGATCAGTTACATTAACCCATTGATTTACTGATACTGTTCAACATTTCAGCAGTATATTGAGGAGCATTTACCTCTAATTAATATTATATATTCAACCTTATTTACTTTCATGTTTTATTTACTCTGGTGAAGAACCAGCACCAGAATAATGCTAGGGATGTATTAATCTTTTAGCATGTAACCCCCCAATTTTGTGTAAGTTAATTTGACTCCATTTATATCAGAAATACAGTTTCACTAAGATCCATAGGACATTAGTTCTAGGGATCAGTTTTCCATTGCTTTACTTTGTTTTCCACTTTTTCTCAAAAAGTGGTGGTCCTTCATAGCTATCGAAGTATATATTTAATTATTATTAATTGGAGTCAGGTTTTCCCACACAGCAACAGCATAATTAACATTTACAAAGCATGAAACACATTGACAAACTGTAGAACAGGAAAACAAAAGTTGTACAATGCACAATATGTAACATAAACATAGGTAACAATGAAATACAGTCAGAAAAAAGAACACTACAGCACTAGAACCGAACAATAAGCAGGCAAGAAACACATGAAAAAAATCACAGCAGGTACTTCTTCCTGTAGGCATCCCACCGATCCCACAATTCCGCGGACGTGTTAAAATGACTATGTGATCCTCGCGGTCGATGCATGAAATCAGGAACATCCAGCTCGGCGCCCTTCACGACGGGGGCGAAAGTCATGGGAAGAGGCAACACAGAGCTCTTCGGTACAGACGGTAGAACCACATGGGACTGAAGCACAGGAGCTGGCCGGACACAGGGCGGCATCATAGCTGGCACAGTCGCAGGGGACACAATCACAGAGGGCGATGGTGCAGGAGCAGACACTGCAGAGGGCGGAGTAACAAAGGATGGCTGAGCAGAGGGCATCTACGCAGCGGTCGACATCACCGAGGGCTGATGCGCGAAAGGCACAGACATAGATGCAAGAGGCACAGGGACCGCCGGAACAGAATCTTTCTTAAGAACTAGCACCAAGTCCCCACCCTCTCCCGCAACCTTGGCCGGTGCCACAACCTCACAACTCGGGGAACCAGCAACTGGGGATGCAGAGGCAGCCAGAGAAGATACAGGACCAGGGCCAGGCAACAATCCCACCACAGGATCCATCACCGCTGCAACACAGCCCACAGGAGCCGAAGGCACTCCAACAACTTCGCCCGCATCATCATCCTCAGAAGACAAACTTTCGGAGTCCCAAAAATCCCGGACGTCGGCCCAGACCACACCACGAGGCGGAGACAGACTCAAAGCTCGCTGCGAACGCTTGGACGCAGGTCGTCGGAACTATTATCCCAGCCAGGAGGCACTGTAGCAGAACTTCTGGTCGGCTGCGCAACTCCACGCAGCGCACGATCACTCAACATCGCAGCCTCATCGACCCAGGGAACAGGACCACACACCGCAGGAGACATCACAGCGTTCACGTCGACTTGGGCTGCAGACACAGCTGCCAGAGACAGTACAGACCGGGGCGCAGCCACGACGTCCGGGTGCACGAGACCACACACCACAGGAGACACAACTGGAGACTCGACTGGAGACGAGGCAGGCAGAGGGTAGCTGAGGTGCTGGAGCCGGAGATGCTCTAATCAGTACCCCGACACCCACAGCTACATCGAAGATGGCATCAGAGACCGGCAACGGGGCACCAGATGACTGGGAAGTATCACTGACCACAGCAGCACCTTCCGACAGGTCCAGGACCGCCAACGGGGGAAAGTTCTCCTTCCCGAAGAGGTTCACAGGCCCGACCTGGCTCGCATCACAACCCGCAGCCTGATGGGCCGAGAGTCCACATCAGAAACAAGTCCGGGGCTGACCCCCATAGAATACGCGTACCATGAAGCCTAGAAGCAGCAGAGATGAAGAGATGGGGGTCCTTCAAGCACAGCGCCATAGTTCGGGTCCCATTTGGGATACCCCTTCCACCGCTCAGAGGAGATTGCATTCATCCGAACACTCAAGACCCACCTATACCGGGTAAAGTGACGCTGGAGATGAGAGTCAGGGAATTCAAAGGGAGCACTATGAACCGCCATATAGGTAGTTTCACTGCACATGTCCGACACTTCCACCGAACCACCACCCTCAGACAGAGTAAACGTACTCCCATCATAACGGTCCACAAAGTCACGATACATAGTCGCGGAACAGAATTTCACAACAGCTCGATGCCCGGATGCTAGTTGAATGCTGCACACAGACGCAACATCCACCCACAACATATCAATCATCACCACCTCAACTGCCGGGTAAGACGCTGGGCCAGTAAATTCTAGTCCAATGGTATCCCTCCGCTTCACAGGGGAGAGGGGGGCCGCCATCCCTCCAGCCGCCACGGCCCCCAAGGGTTCGCTCACAAACACAAACTACTACGGGTCAGCAAACCAAAAGCTCACAGACAACATGTTCGCCTCTGCCCAGAGCTAGGCGAGCACTCCTTTTCTAACTAATCGGTCGTTAACATGTGTCTCTTACGGGCGAAACAATCGATGTATTGTCTTTTATGTTACCTTATAATCTACCAAACTACAGTTATGTCTTCCTTTCTTTACACTTTTCACTCTTTCAAGTGAATGAAATTATTTTTTTCTCATCAAATTTGGGAAGTTTTATTGTTTGCGAATAATGCTGACATGCTTCGTTGTCTTTGACAAAGTGAATTTATGTCTATTCTGTGGTGCAGGTAGCTACATTGACTGGCATTATCTTAAATGGCCCTCACAGAGGCAAGATAAAGCAGGTGATTAGCATATAAGGTCTTCTTACTAACACAACAAAATTCACATTTGTTAATTTCAACATTGTGTCCAGTTGGTATCTTGAACTCTGTTATCTTTACCATACATACCTACGTATATGCATAACTTCTAACATCAATATAAATAAAAATGGAAATGTTTGTTTGAGCATAATCGCTAATCTCCAAAAGTTCTACACCGATTGCTTTGAAATTTTCATACAAAGTTCCATTCGCATGCGAGTAGATTTTCATATACATAATATGTAGATGTCATATCTGTGATGGAAAAAACATGCTTCTTCTGAAAAACTGTGTTTTTCATGTGAGGGAAATCTTCGAAAATTCTTTACCGATTGCTTTGAAATTTTGACACAACGTTGCATTCGAATAGGCACGTGTTTTTATATATCTACTATAGATATGCCTCACCTGTGACAGGAAAAAACATGTTTTTTTGAAAAACAGTGCCATTTATAGGACTGTGGTAAGAACAACACAAGCTGTACTCTCCGAAAGTTCTTCACCGATTTCTTTGAAATTTTGACAAAACGTTGCAATCAAATAGGCGCGTCTTTGTATATACCTACTATATAGATGCCACCCCTCTGATAGGTAAAAACATGCGTTTTTGAAAAAACAGCGCCATCTGTTGCACATAATAGCAACATGCACTCTATACTAAATATGTCATGAATTCCATTTCAATGTTCCCGATTGCATTGATAAAATTTATTTTCATAGGTTTCGATTTATTTCATTTTTATTGAATTATTTTGTGTGATATTGTGATGGAATTGAGCTGGGTTGTTTACCAAACCGTTCATTTCGTAAGTATATGTATAGATGCCACACCTGTGACAGTTAAAACAGTGCTTTTCTTGAAAAACAGCACAATCTGTTGCATGTAAGAGCAACACACATTCTCTACTAAATATGTTACAATTCCATATCAATGTTCCTAATTGCATTGATAATTTGAATTTTCAGAGATTTTGATTTATTTTCATTTTGATATAAATATTTTGTGTGAATTGTGCATATATATATGCAAACAAGCCTGAATGGTCCCCAGGCATACACGCAACTGAAAACTCCCACCCCAAAATATATATATTCTGGGGTGTGAGTTTTATTATATATATATATATATATATATATATATATATATATATATATATATATATATATATATATATATATATATATATATATATATATATATATATATTTTAGACACTAACCCACCAGGAGACTCGAACACTGGCCAACAAGGTGACAGTTGCATGCTGTATTTACTTCAAAGATACCAACCAGAACTCAAATCCTCTCCCAGGCAATGAGATAGTGTGGGACTCTAACACTGGCCAATGGGAAAAGTGTGCACAGACTTATTCCAGTAGCTGAAGTTTATAACTTTTTAGACACTCAACCCACCAGGAGACTCGTATCCAGTTGCTGTACCACTACACCATACTTCAAAGCCATAAGAGAGGTAGGAATTCTGGGGTATTTAACCAACCAGAACTCCAATCCTCTCCCAGGCAATGAGATAGTGTGGGACCTCTAATGCTCTTTCATCGGTTCCTGTTATATGGGAAAACTCAGTGCCAAATGCTTAATGCACAGACTACCCTATTCCAGTAGCTGAAGTTTATAACACTGAGTTTTCCCATATAACAGGAACCGATGAAAGAGCATTAGAGGTCCAACACTATCTCATTGCCTGTGAGAGGATTGGAGTTCTGGTTGGTTAAATACCCCAGAATTCCTATTCTTATGTGAATTGCTTCAAGAATTTATAATCTTCTTGCATCTTGGGTTTTGTCTATTATACAGGTATTCTTGTTCAACATTTCTCTTGTTAGGGTGATGTCATGGGCTTGTCTCATGTGATTCCTAGGGGCACCGGATTGAAGATGGCATGTCAAACGCCTCGTCAGCTTGGTCGACGTCATACCTATGTACTTAGATTGAAGGTTACATCCTTCGTGGGGGCAAGTGTACATGTATACAACGCTTGACTGCTGTAGAGGGTTCTCCGTCGGCTTCGGGCTGTTTTTGATAAGGTGTTCGGAAGTCTTCTTGGTTGTGTAGAATATTATCAGTTTTATGTTTTGGTTAGGAGTAATGCTTTTTACTCCTTTACGGATTATTTCTTTCATTATTCTTTCCTCTTTTATATGTTCACTGTGCATGGTTGATTTGTAATATAATTTTATTGGAGGTATTGTGGTTTCTGTTCTAGGTTCAGGATTATACCAACGGTCCAAGTGTCTTCTTATAGCAGCGTTTATTTCCGCGTTGCTATATCCGTTGTTCACCAATACCTGAGTTACTCTTTCAAACTCTCTAGTCACGTTGCTTCATTCAGAGCAGTGGGTAAGCGCTCGACGAATATAAGCATTGAGAACACTGGCTTTGTATCTTTGGGGGCACTCACTTCTACCGTTCAGGCATAATCCTATGTTGGTGGGCTTGGTATATACGTTGGTGCTTAAAGAGGTTCCTGTTTTTGTTATTAGTACATCCAAGAATGGCAGACTGTTATTTTCACTATTTTCATGTGTAAATCGGAGTACTGACTCTCTCTCTCTAGATGTCTTTTTAGGTCAATTAGTTCATCTGAGTCTTTTACTATTACAAATATGTCATCTACATAACGGCAATATACAGTTGGTTTTTGTCTGCTATTGAAAACCCTGTCAACGATGGTTTTGGCTATCACTTCGATGGCAATCACTTATTTATGTCCGGTCATGATGGTCAAGCGGATTAAGGCGTCCTGTAGATACCAGTTGCGTTGCTCCTGGCAGTATGGGTTCGAGTCACTTCTGGGGTGTGAGTTTTCAGTCGCATATAGTCCTGGGGATCATTCAGGCTCTTTCGCATATATATATATATATATATATATATATATATATATATATATATATATATATATATATATATATATATATATATATATATATATATATATATATATATATATATATATATATATATATATATGTCGTACCTAGTAGCCAGAACGTCGTACTCGGCCTGCTATGCAAGGCCCGATTTGCCTAATAAGCCAAGTTTTCCTGAATTAATATATTTTCTCTAATTTTTTTTCTTATGAAATGATAATGCTACCCATTTCATTACGTATGAGGTCAATTTTTTTTTATTGGAGTTAAAATTAACGTAGATATTTGACCGAACCTAACCGACCCTACCTAACCTAACCTAACCTATCTTTATAGGTTAGGTTAGGTTAGGTAGAAGAAAAAGTTAGGTTAGGTTAGGTTAGGTAGGTTAGGTAGTCGAAAAACAATTAATTCATGAAAACTTTGCTTATTAGGCAAATCGGGCCTTGCAGAGTAGGCTGACAAGTGCGTTCTGGCTACTAGGTACGACATATATATATATATGTACACCTATGAGAGAGGGTCCCCCCTGACCTCATTCATGATAATTAATCTACATTTATTACAGAAGTTTACCACCTACCAAAGCGCTATACGTGGTCATCCATAATATTAATGGCCTCGGGTTGAGATCGAAGCTCTTCGGAGCTCGTGAACTCTGTTATTAATGCAGACTAAACAGACTAAACTGTCATGAATGAAGACTGGACACACTCGCAAGTTTGCTTTAGTGAGTCCTGGTCCTATTGAGACCACAATAAAGTTATCAACCACTGTGTACACTATAACCAGCAGTCTCATTCACTTAAGCCAATAGTGCTACTAAATGTTTTATTCACATTTGATGTAACTATTAATCATTAATCTTGACTAGTAATACCTTACGTTCAAAATTAGACATAATTTGATGGCGTGAAATTTACTGTTGGAGATAAATCGATCGCGTCGGATTGGTAGGCATGGGACTGACGATGTGGGATCATTGATAGACATGGGATCGATCACACGGAATCAATTACATGAGATTGATATTAAACAAGTCAAACAAATTATTAAATATTTGTTAAACTGATTTGTCATAGTATGATTGGCCTGGTGCACTCTTGCCAATATCAAGATCAATGATGCACAAATTTGAAAAGCGATCACAAATGCTTAAGAATAGATTTGCTGTTGGAAATCAATAGATATGATGAAATCTAAAATTGCTCTCGCCAGGGCTCGAACCTGGGACCTTCTGCGTGTTAAGCAGACGTGATATCCACTACACTACGAGAGCTGAGTGAAGGTAATGATATGAATGTGTGTTATAACATTTGTAAACACAGGCAAGTGCTGCTGTGTTAACGAACATTGTTTCAGTTGTATCGTGTTGCAGCATTTGTATGGGGTGTATACAAACAATTGTATTGTGTATGTATCACAAATATATATATATATATAAATATATATACAAATATATACATTTTATACAAACATTTAGGTACAAATATATATATATATATATATATATATATATATATATATATATATATATATATATATATATATATATATATATATATATATATATATATATATATATATATATATATATATATATATATATATATATATTACAAACCTTTAGGTACAAATATATATATTTTAATATATATTTGTATGTTGTTTATAGCTTGAAACCTCTCTTGCGAGCTAGCAAACTCTGTTACGATAAGGATTCAATTCCTTAATAGTCAAACCGTCTGCTCTGACCTCCCGGCTCTCGTAGTGTAGAGGTTGTCACGTCTGCTTTACACGCAGAAGATCCCAGGTTCGAGCTCTGGCGAGAGCAAATATAAACAGTTATTTGGGTTTCTATAAGCATTATATGAAATAGATTATATATTTATTTAACCTTATTTTCCCATCAATAGTCTTGCTATAGACAAGTGAGCACCGACCCCACCTTCAGTGTCTTTTAGGCATAGATTTAAGCCTGGGATCTAAGTATTAGAATCACTTACATTATTCCGCTCTATGTCTTATACAGGATATGATTACATTCACCTGGGTTCTTGGAGGCTCGAACCGTGGACGCCAGGTGTGTGTGGCGCAGGATACAGACAGGATTGTACAGGATACGATCCTTCAGTGACTCTTGTGCATGGATATTCCTTAATTAAGGATTATCTGCGCAAATCTAAATCCTTAATTAAGGATTAAGAAGGGGAGGGTCATGTTCGGCTCCCTCTCTAGGTCCTCACAGAAGGTTCTATAAAGTCTCCTCATCGATTCAGAAACGTTTTATCATTTTTTGATAGTTACATCCTGTAACTACACTTATATAAATATATATAAAATATATATATATATATATATATATATATATATATATATATATATATATATATATATATATATATATATATATATATATATATTGTGACGATAATCTCTTTCAAGAGAGATTGAGCCTGCTCTTCCCTACAAAGTACGTAAAAATAAAAGATAATATAGAAGATACGTCCAGCAAGTATCGCCAAACGTTTTGCCCAGAGAGCAAATCGTACCCAGCACACAGTGACACCTGCTAGCTACCGCCACCGTACACAGCAAACTGCTTGTCCTTTGCCTGCCTGTCGCTGATTGGCTGGTGTCCCGTCGCACCTGCCCCCTGCCCTCCGCCACAAGTTGATGTCTGGGCTGCAGTGCTTCAGTATTGTCAGAATATCTCAGTGCTCCTTGCAGTTGACATCTCTCGCTGGTAGACTAAGCCTTGGCTTTCGTGTACTAAGGGAGGTGGCAGCTCGAAGCCAATATTCCAGCTCCATTCATATTTATTTTGCTATCACTGTAACTCACTTGTCTTAACGTAACTTTTCATTTGCCACTGATTATTCATATTATTTTGTTTGTTGACTTGTCTTTTATATTTTATGTGCTTAACTTTATTCATGTCTTGTTTTTCTAAAGTAATTAAAATTTCATTGTTAATTTACTTGTGTTTTGTGTGTCTTCTCATTACCTTACCACAGACGAAAGCTCCAGCTTTTCTCTTTTTTTTTCTATAATGTGACGAGGCCCTGCCCCTAGCTTTTGAAACAGCCGAACACCAACGCTTTACCGTCACATTAAAGATATATATATATATATATATATATATATATATATATATATATATATATATATATATATATATATATATATATATATATATATATTTATATATATATATATATATATATATATATATATATATATATATATATATATATACATAAATATAAATATGACTGATTGAGGTGATTTGGTAAAATGCTATGCCCAAGACTACCATCCGAGTGCCGGCGGGGAAGTGGTTCAAATAGCTTCGGCTATCACTTCCTTATGTCCGTTCATGATGGTCAAGCGGATTAGGGCATCACGTAGATACCAGTTGCGTTGCTCCTGGCAGTATGGGTTCGAGTCACTTCTGGGGTGTGAGTTTTCAGTCGCATATAGTCCTGGGACCATTCAGGCTCTTTCGCATTTGTGTTCCTCACGTGTGCCCCAAAGAATGAGGTGATTTGATAAAATGCTATGCCTAAGACTACCATCCGAATGCTGGCAGAGAAGTGGTTCAAATAGCTTCGGCTATCACTTCCTTATGTCCGGTCATGATGGTCAAGCGGATTAAGGCGTCCAGGGGATACCAGTTGTGTTGCCCCTGGCAGTATGGGGTCGAGTTACTTCTGGGGTGTGTTTTCAGTCGCATATAGTCCTGGGGACCATTCAGGCTCTTTTGCATATATATATATATATATATATATATATATATATATATATATATATATATATATATATATATATATATATATATATATATATATATATATATATATGCATATATATATATATATATGCATATATATATATATTATGCGAACAAGCCTGAATGGTCCCCAGGACATATGCAACTGAAAACTCACACCCAGAAGTGACTCGAACCCATACTCCCAGAAGCAACGCAACTGGTATGTACAAGACGCCTTAATCCACTTGACCATCACGACCGGACAAAATGAGGTGATAGCCGAGGCTATATGAACCACCCCACCGCCGGCACTCGGATAGTTATCTTGGGCATAGCATTTTACCAAATCACCTCATTCTTTGGGGCACACGTGAGGAACACAAATGCGAACAAGCCTGAATGGTCCCCAGGACATATGCAACTGAAAACTCACACCCCAGAAGTGACTCGAACCCATACTCCCAGAAGCAACGCAACTGGTATGTACAAGACGCCTTAATCCACTTGACCATCACGACCGGACAAAATGAGGTGATAGCCGAGGCTATATGAACCACCCCACCGCCGGCACTCGGATAGTTATCTTGGGCATAGCATTTTACCAAATCACCTCATTCTTTGGGGCACACGTGAGGAACACAAATGCGAACAAGCCTGAATGGTCCCCAGGACATATGCAACTGAAAACTCACACCCCAGAAGTGACTCGAACCCATACTCCCAGAAGCAACGCAACTGGTATGTACAAGACGCCTTAATCCACTTGACCATCACGACCGGACAAAATGAGGTGATAGCCGAGGCTATATGAACCACCCCACCGCCGGCACTCGGATAGTTATCTTGGGCATAGCATTTTACCAAATCACCTCATTCTTTGGGGCACACGTGAGGAAGGGGCACACGTGAGGAACACAAATGCGAACAAGCCTGAATGGTCCCCAGGACATATGCAACTGAAAACTCACACCCCCGAAGTGACGCGAACCCATACTCCCAGAAGCAACGCAACTGGTATGTACAAGACGCCTTAATCCACTTGACCATCACGACCGGACAAAATGAGGTGATAGCCGAGGCTATATGAACCACCCCACCGCCGGCACTCGGATAGTTATCTTGGGCATAGCATTTTACCAAATCACCTCATTCTTTGAGGCACACGTGAGGAACACAAAAGCGAACAAGCCTGAATGGTCCCCAGGACATATGCAACTGAAAACTCACACCCCAGAAGTGACTCGAACCCATACTCCCAGAAGCAACGCAACTGGTATGTACAAGACGCCTTAATCCACTTGACCATCACGACCGGACAAAATGAGGTGATAGCCGAGGCTATATGAACCACCCCACCGCCGGCACTCGGATAGTTATCTTGGGCATAGCATTTTACCAAATCACCTCATTCTTTGGGGCACACGTGAGGAACACAAATGCGAACAAGCCTGAATGGTCCCCAGGACATATGCAACTGAAAACTCACACCCCAGAAGTGACTCGAACCCATACTCCCAGAAGCAACGCAACTGGTATGTACAAGACGCCTTAATCCACTTGACCATCACGACCGGACAAAATGAGGTGATAGCCGAGGCTATATGAACCACCCCACCGCCGGCACTCGGATAGTTATCTTGGGCATAGCATTTTACCAAATCACCTCATTCTTTGGGGCACACGTGAGGAACACAAATGCGAACAAGCCTGAATGGTCCCCAGGACATATGCAACTGAAAACTCACACCCCCGAAGTGACTCGAACCCATACTCCCAGAAGCAACGCAACTGGTATGTACAAGACGCCTTAATCCACTTGACCATCACGACCGGACAAAATGAGGTGATAGCCGAGGCTATATGAACCACCCCACCGCCGGCACTCGGATAGTTATCTTGGGCATAGCATTTTACCAAATCACCTCATTCTTTGGGGCACACGTGAGGAACACAAATGCGAACAAGTCTGAATGGTCCCCAGGACATATGCAACTGAAAACTCACACCCCAGAAGTGACTCGAACCCATACTCCCAGAAGCAACGCAACTGGTATGTACAAGACGCCTTAATCCACTTGACCATCACGACCGGACAAAATGGGGTGATAGCCGAGGCTATATGAACCACCCCACCGCCGGCACTCGGATAGTTATCTTGGGCATAGCATTTTACCAAATCACCTCATTCTTTGGGGCACACGTGAGGAACACAAATGCGAACAAGCCTGAATGGTCCCCAGGACATATGCAACTGAAAACTCACACCCCAGAAGTGACTCGAACCCATACTCCCAGAAGCAACGCAACTGGTATGTACAAGACGCCTTAATCCACTTGACCATCACGACCGGACAAAATGAGGTGATAGCCGAGGCTATATGAACCACCCCACCGCCGGCACTCGGATAGTTATCTTGGGCATAGCATTTTACCAAATCACCTCATTCTTTGGGGCACACGTGAGGAACACAAATGCGAACAAGCCTGAATGGTCCCCAGGACATATGCAACTGAAAACTCACACCCCAGAAGTGACTCGAACCCATACTCCCAGAAGCAACGCAACTGGTATGTACAAGACGCCTTAATCCACTTGACCATCACGACCGGTCAAAATGAGGTGATAGCCGAGGCTATATGAACCACCCCACCGCCGGCACTCGGATAGTTATCTTGGGCATAGCATTTTACCAAATCACCTCATTCTTTGGGGCACACGTGAGGAACACAAATGCAAACAAGCCTGAATGGTCCCCAGGACATATGCAACTGAAAACTCACACCCCAGAAGTGACTCGAACCCATACTCCCAGAAGCAACGCAACTGGTATGTACAAGACCCCTTAATCCACTTGACCATCACGACCGGACAAAATGAGGTGATAGCCGAGTCTATATGAACCACCCCACCGCCGGCACTCGGATAGTTATCTTGGGCATAGCATTTTACCAAATCACCTCATTCTTTGGGGCACACGTGAGGAACACAAATGCGAACAAGCCTGAATGGTCCCCAGGACATATGCAACTGAAAACTCACACCCCAGAAGTGACTCGAACCCATACTCCCAGAAGCAACGCAACTGGTATGTACAAGACGCCTTAATCCACTTGACCATCACGACCGGACAAAATGAGGTGATAGCCGAGGCTATATGAACCACCCCACCGCCGGCACTCGGATAGTTATCTTGGGCATAGCATTTTACCAAATCACCTCATTCTTTGGGGCACACGTGAGGAACACAAATGCGAACAAGCCTGAATGGTCCCCAGGACATATGCAACTGAAAACTCACACCCCAGAAGTGACTCGAACCCATACTCCCAGAAGCAACGCAACTGGTATGTACAAGACGCCTTAATCCACTTGACCATCACGACCGGACAAAATGAGGTGATAGCCGAGGCTATATGAACCACCCCACCGCCGGCACTCGGATAGTTATCTTGGGCATAGCATTTTACCAAATCACCTCATTCTTTGGGGCACACGTGAGGAACACAAATGCGAACAAGCCTGAATGGTCCCCAGGACATATGCAACTGAAAACTCACACCCCAGAAGTGACTCGAACCCATACTCCCAGAAGCAACGCAACTGGTATGTACAAGACGCCTTAATCCACTTGACCATCACGACCGGACAAAATGAGGTGATAGCCGAGGCTATATGAACCACCCCACCGCCGGCACTCGGATAGTTATCTTGGGCATAGCATTTTACCAAATCACCTCATTCTTTGGGGCACACGTGAGGAACACAAATGCGAACACAAATGTGGGGTGGTTCATATAGCCTCGGCTATCACCTCATTTTGTCCGGTCGTGATGGTCAAGTGGATTAAGGCGTCTTGTACATACCAGTTGCGTTGCTTCTGGGAGTATGGGTTCGAGTCACTTCTGGGGTGTGAGTTTTCAGTTGCATATGTCCTGGGGACCATTCAGGCTTGTTCGCATTTGTGTTCCTCACGTGTGCCCCAAAGAATGAGGTGATTTGGTAAAATGCTATGCCCAAGATAACTATCCGAGTGCCGGCGGTGGGGTGGTTCATATAGCCTCGGCTATCACCTCATTTTGTCCGGTCGTGATGGTCAAGTGGATTAAGGCGTCTTGTACATACCAGTTGCGTTGCTTCTGGGAGTATGGGTTCGAGTCACTTCTGGGGTGTGAGTTTTCAGTTGCATATGTCCTGGGGACCATTCAGGCTTGTTCGCATTTGTGTTCCTCACGTGTGCCCCAAAGAATGAGGTGATTTGGTAAAATGCTATGCCCAAGATAACTATCCGAGTGCCGGCGGTGGGGTGGTTCATATAGCCTCGGCTATCACCTCATTTTGTCCGGTCGTGATGGTCAAGTGGATTAAGGCGTCTTGTACATACCAGTTGCGTTGCTTCTGGGAGTATGGGTTCGAGTCACTTCTGGGGTGTGAGTTTTCAGTTGCATATGTCCTGGGGACCATTCAGGCTTGTTCGCATTTGTGTTCCTCACGTGTGCCCCAAAGAATGAGGTGATTTGGTAAAATGCTATGCCCAAGATAACTATCCGAGTGCCGGCGGTGGGGTGGTTCATATAGCCTCGGCTATCACCTCATTTTGTCCGGTCGTGATGGTCAAGTGGATTAAGGCGTCTTGTATATACCAGTTGCGTTGCTTCTGGGAGTATGGGTTCGAGTCACTTCTGGGGTGTGAGTTTTCAGTTGCATATGTCCTGGGGACCATTCAGGCTTGTTCGCATTTGTGTTCCTCACGTGTGCCCCAAAGAATGAGGTGATTTGGTAAAATGCTATGCCCAAGATAACTATCCGAGTGCCGGCGGTGGGGTGGTTCGTATAGCCTCGGCTATCACCTCATTTTGTCCGGTCGTGATGGTCAAGTGGATTAAGGCGTCTTGTACATACCAGTTGCGTTGCTTCTGGGAGTATGGGTTCGAGTCACTTCTGGGGTGTGAGTTTTCAGATATATATATATATATATATATATATATATATATATATATATATATATATATATATATATATATATATATATATATATATATATATATATATATATATATATGTCGTACTAGTAGCCAGAACGTCGTACTCGGCCTGCTAGGCAAGGCCCGATTTGCCTAATAAGCCAAGTTTTCCTGAATTAATATATTTTCTCTAATTTTTTTCTTATGAAATGATAATGCTACCCATTTCATTATGTATGAGGTCAATTTTTTTTTATTGGGGTTAAAATTAACGTAGATATTTGACCGAACCTAACCGACCCTACCTAACCTAACCTAAGCTATCTTTATAGGTTAGGTTAGGTAGCAGAAAAAGTTAGGTTAGGTTAGGTTAGGTAGTGGAAAAACAATTAATTCATGAAAACGTGGCTTATTAGGCAAATCGGGCCTTGCATAGTAGGCTGACAAGTGCGTTCTGGCTACTAGGTACGACATATATATATATATACGTACACCTACGAGAGAGGGTCCCCCCTGACCTCATTCATGATAATTAATCTACATTTATTACAGAAGTTTACCACCTACCAAAGCGCTATACGTGGTCATCCATAATATTAATGGCCTTGTGTTGAGATCGAAGCTCTTCGGAGCTCGTGAACTTTGTTATTAATGCAGACTAAACTGTCATGAATGAAGACTGGACACACTCGCAAGTTTGCTTTAGTGAGTCCTGGTCCTATTGAGACCACAATAAAGTTATCAACCACTGTGTACACTTAACCAGCAGTCTCATTCACTTAAGCCAATATTGCTACTAAATGTTTTATTCACATTTGATGTCAGTATTAATCATTAATCTTGACTAGTAATACCTTACGTTCAAAATTAGACATAATTCGATGGCATGAAATTTACTGTTGGAGATAAATCGATCGCGTCGGATTGGTAGGCATGGGACTGACGATGTGGGATCATTGATAGACATGGGATCGATCACACGGAATCAATTACATGAGATTGATATTAAACAAGTCAAACAAATTATTAAATATTTGTTAAACTGATTTGTCATAGTATGATTGGCCTGGTGCACTCTTGCCAATATCAAGATCAATGATGCACAAATTTGAAAAGCGATCACAAATGCTTAAGAATAGATTTGCTGTTGGAAATCAATAGATATGATGAAATCTAAAATTGCTCTCGCCAGGGCTCGAACCTGGGACCTTCTGCGTGTTAAGCAGACGTGATATCCACTACACTACGAGAGCTGAGTGAAGGTAATGATATGAATGTGTGTTATAACATTTGTAAACACAGGCAAGTGCTGCTGTGTTAACGAACATTGTTTCAGTTGTATCGTGTTGGAGCATTTGTATGTTGTGTATACAAACAATTGTATTGTGTATGTATCACAAATATATATATATAAATATATATACAAATATATACATTTTATACAAACATTTAGGTACAAATATATATATATATATATATATATATATATATATATATATATATATATATATATATATATATATATATATATATATATACATATATATATATATATATATATATATATATTTATACATATATAACAAACCTTTAGGTACAAATATATATATTTTAATATATATTTGTATGTTGTTTATAGCTTGAAACCTGTCTTGAGAGCTAGCAAACGCTGTTACGATAAGGATTCAATTCCTTAATAGTCAGTACGTCTGCTCTGACCTCCCGGCTCTCGTAGTGAAGTGGTTATCACGTCTGCTTTACACGCAGAAGATCCCAGGTTCGAGCCCTGGCGAGAGCAAATATAAACAGTTATTTGGGTTTCTATAAGCATTATATGAAATAGATTATATATTTATTTAACCTTATTTTCCCATCAATAGTCTTGCTATAGACAAGTGAGCACCGACCCCACCTTCAGTGTCTTATATTCATAGATTTAAGCCTGGGATCTAAGTATTAGAATCACTTACATTATTCCGCTCTATGTCTTATACAGGATATGATTACATTCACCTGGGTTCTTGGAGGCTCGAACCGTGGACGCCAGGTGTGTGTGGCGCAGGATACAGACAGGATTGTACAGGATACGATCCTTCAGTGACTCTTGTGCATGGATATTCCTTAATTAAGGATTATCTGCGCAAATCTAAATCCTTAATTAGGGATTAAGAAGGGGAGGGGCATGTTCGGCTCCCTCTCTAGGTCCTCACAGAAGGTTCTATAAAGTCTCCTCATCGATTCAGAAACGTTTTATCATTTTTTTGATAGTTACATCCTGTAACTACACTTAGGTAATTACACACACACAAACACACACACACACACACACACACACACACACACACACACACACACACACACACACACACACACACACACACACACACACACACACACACACACACACACACACACACACACACACACACACACACACACACACACAAACACACACACACACACACACACACACACACACACACACACACACACACACAAGAGGGGGGAAGAGTTAGGGGGGACATGATCACCACATTCAAGATCCTCAAGGGAATTGACAGGGTTGATAAAGACAGACTGTTTAACACAAGGGGCACACGCACTAGGGGACACAGGTGGAAACTGAGCGCCCAAATGAGCCACAGAGATATTAGAAAGAACTTTTTTAGTGTCAGAGTGGTTGACAAATGGAATGCATTAGGAAGTGATGTGGTGGAGGCTGACTCCATACACAGTTTCAAGTGTAGATATGATAGAGCCAAGTAGGCTCAGGAACCTGTACACCTGTTGATTGACAGTTGAGAGGCGGGACCAAAGAGCCAGAGCTCAACCCCCGCAAGCACAACTAGATGAGTACACACACACACACACACACACACACACACACACACACACACACACACACACACACACACACACACACACACACACACACACACACACACACACACACACATGGATTCAGGGAGGGTAAATCTTGCCTTACAGGCTTGATAGAATTCTACGATCAGGTGACACGGATTAAGCAAGAAAGAGAGGGCTGGGCGGACTGCATTTTCTTGGATTGTCGGAAAGCCTTTGACACAGTACCGCATAAGAGGCTGGTACATAAGCTGGAGAGACAGGCAGGTGTAGCTGGTAAGGTGCTCCAGTGGATAAGGGAGTATCTAAGCAATAGGAAGCAGAGAGTTACGGTGAGGGGTGAGACCTCCGATTGGCATGAAGTCACCAGTGGAGTCCCACAGGGCTCTGTACTCGGTCCTATCTTGTTTCTGATAAATGTAAATGATCTCCCGGAGGGTATCGATTCATTTCTCTCAATGTTTGCGGACGATGCTAAAATTATGAGAAGGATTAAAACAGAAGAGGACTGTTTGAGGCTTCAAGAAGACCTAGACAAGCTGAAGGAATGGTCGAACAAATGGTTGTTAGAGTTTAACCCAACCAAATGTAATGTAATGAAGATAGGTGTAGGGAGCAGGAAGCCAGATACAAGGTATCATCTGGGAGAGGAAATTCTTCAGGAGTCAGAGAAGGAAAAAGACTTGGGGGTTGATATCACACCAGACCTGTCTCCTGCAGCACATATCAAGCGGATAACATCAGCGGCATATGCCAGGCTGGCCAACATACGAACGGCATTCAGAAACTTGTGTAAAGAATCATTCAGAACTTTGTATACCACATATGTCAGGCCAATCCTGGACTATGCAGCCCCAGCATGGAGTCCATATCTAGTCAAGGATAAGACTAAACTGGAAAAGGTTCAAAGGTTTGCCACCAGACTAGTACCCGAGCTGAGAGGTATGAGCTACGAGGAGAGACTACGGGAATTAAACCTCACTTCGCTGGAAGACAGAAGAGTTAGGGGGGACATGATCACCACATTCAAGATTCTGAAGGGGATTGATAGGGTAGATAAAGACAGTCTATTTAACACAAGGGGAACACGCACAAGGGGACACAGGTGGAAACTGAGTGCCCAAATGAGCCACAGAGATATTAGAAAGAACTTTTTTAGTGTCAGAGTGGTTGACAAATGGAATGCATTAGGGGGTGATGTGGTGGAGGCTGACTCCATACACAGTTTCAAGTGTAGATATGACAGAGCCCGATAGGTTCAGGAATCTGTACACCTGTTGATTGACGGTTGAGAGGCGGGACCAAAGAGCCAGAGCCCAACCTCCGCAAACACAACTAGGTGAGTACAACTAGGTGAGTACACACACACACACACACATTCACACACACACACACACACACACACACACACACACACACACACACACACACACACACACACACACACACACACACACACACACACACACACACACACACACACACACACACACACACACACACCGACCGACCCTTGAAGGGACTGACAAGAATGAGAGGAGGGGATGAACCAGCCTTGCTTGATCTATTATTTACCCTAAATGAGTCGGATATAAGGGAAGTTAAGTTGGAAGCCCCCTTGGGAATGAGTGATCATAGTGTATTGAGCTTTGAGTGCCTGGTTGAGCTGGGAATTATCACCCCCAAAAAAGAACTGGGAAATAAAGAGCTGGCGTACCAAAAAGGAAACTATGAAGAGATGAATAAATTCCTATGGGATATACATTGGGACACAGAACTCGGAACCAAGTCCGTACAAGACATGATGCACAATGTCACCCAAAAATGTCAGGAGTCTGTAAGCAGGTTTGTCCCAGCCCGACAGGAAAAAACAGAGAAGCAAAGGAAGAATCCACAGTTTAATAGGGAATGTATGAAAGCAAAGGAGCTGAACAAAAGGGCATGGAGGAACTTCCGTAATAACAGAACACCAGAAAGTAGAGAGAGATACCAGAGACCCAGGAACGAGTATGTTAGTGTGAGAAGAGCAGCTGAGAAGAGGTATGAAAATGATATAGCTAATAAAGCCAAGACCGAACCAAAGCTACTACACAGTCACATCAGGAGGAAGACAACAGTGAAGAACAGGTGATGAAACTTAGGGTAGGCGAGGACAGGTACACAGAGAATGACAAAGAGGTGTGTGAAGAACTCAACAAAAGGTTCCAGGAGGTCTTTACAATAGAACAGGGAGAAGTCACGGCGCTAGGAGAGGTGGCAGCAAACCAGGTGACCTTGGAAAGGTTCGAAATTACAAGAGATGAGGTCAAGAAGCACCTATTGGAGCTGGATGTAAGAAAAGCTGTTGGGCCGGATGGAATCTCACCATGGGTATTGAAAGAATGTGCAGGAGCACTTTGCTTGCCACTCTCCATAGTGTATAGTAGTCACTGGAAACGGGAGACCTACCAGAAATATGGAAGACTGCTAATGTAGTGCCAATATTTAAAAAGGGTGACAGACAAGAGGCATTCAACTACAAGTCAGTGGCCTTAACTTATATACCCTGAAAGGTGATGGAGAAGATTGTGAGAAAAAACCTAGTAACACATCTGGAGAGAAGAGACTTCGTGACAACCCATCAACATGGGTTCAGGGAGGGTAAATCTTGCCTTACAGGCTTGATAGAATTCTATGATCAGGTGACAAAGATTAAGCAAGAAAGAGAAGAATGGGCGGACTGCATTTTTTTGGACTGTCGGAAAGCCTTTGACACAGTGCCCCATAAAAGGTTGATGCATAAGCTGGAGAAACAGGCAGGAGTAACTGGTAGGGCGCTACAGTGGATTAGGGAGTACCTAAGCAATAGGAAGCAGAGGGTTATGGTGAGGGGTGAGACCTCAGAATGGCGTGAAGTCGCCAGTGGAGTCCCACAGGGCTCTGTGTTTGGACCTATCCTCTTTCTGATATACGTAAATGATCTTCCAGAGGGTATGGACTCATTCCTCTCAATGTTTGCTGACGACGCCAAAATTATGAGAAGGATTAAGACAGAGGAGGACAGCTTGAGGCTTCAAGAAGACCTGGACAAGCTGCAGGAATGGTCGAACAAATGGCTTTTAGAGTTTAACCCAAGCAAATGTAATGTAATGAAGATAGGGGTAGGAAGCAGGAGACCAGATACAAGGCATAACTTGGTAGATGAAATACTTCAAGAGTCAGAAAGAGAGAAAGATCTGGGGGTTGATATAACGCCAGACCTGTCCCCTGAAGCTCATATCAAGAGGATAACATCAGCAGCATATGCCAGGTTGGCTAACATAAGAACGGCCTTTAGAAACTTGTGTAAGGAATCTTTCAGAACATTATATATCACATATGTCAGACCAATCCTGGAGTATGCGGCTCCAGCATGGAGTCCATATCTAGTCAAGCATAAGACTAAACTGGAAAAGGTTCAAAGGTTTGCCACCAGACTAGTACCCGAGCTGAGAGGTATGAGCTACGAGGAGAGACTACGGGAATTGAACCTCACTTCGTTAGAAGATAGAAGAGTTAAGAGGGACATGATCACCACATTCAAGATTCTCAAGGGAATCAACAGGGTTGATAAAGACAGGCTATTTAACACAAGAGGCACACGCACTAGGGGACACAGGTGGAAACTGTCCAAATGAGCCACAGAGATATTAGAAAGAACTTTTTTAGTGTCAGAGTGGTTGACAAATGGAATGCATTAGGAAATAATGTGGTCGAGGCTGACTCCATACACAGTTTCAAGTGTAGATATGATAGAGCCCAATAGGCTCTAATAGAGCCCAATAGGCTCTCAGGAACCTGTACACCTGTTGATTGACGGTTGAGAGGCGGGATCAAAGAGCCAGAGTTCAATCCCCGCAAGCACAACTAGGCCAGTACACACACACACACACACACACACACACACACACACACACACACACACACACACACACACACACACACACACACACACACACACACACACACACACACACACACACACACACACACACACACACACACACACACACACACACACACACACACATACACACACACACACACTCCCTGGCGAGAACAATTTACTCAGCTCTCGTAGTGTATTGGATATCACGTCTGCTTAACACGCAGAAGGTACCTGGTTCGAGCCCTGGCGAGGGCAATTTTCCTGTTGATTGACGGTTGAGAGGCGGGACCAAAGAGAGAGAGCTCAACCTCCGCAAGCACAATTAGGTGAGTACACACACTCACACAAACACACACACACACACACACACACACACACACACACACACACACACACACACACACACACACACACACACACACACACACACACACACACACACACACACACACACACACACACACCTAAATTGCCTAACACACACAACTAAATTGCCTAACACACACAACTAAATTGCTGCATAGCCACATCAGGAGAAAAACAACAGTAAAGGAACAGGTTATGAAATTAAGAATAGGGGAAGAAGGATTCACAACAAACGACAAGGAAGTGTGTGAGGAACTGAATAAGAAATCAAGGAGGTCTTCACCTAAGAGCAAAGAGAAACCCCAGAGATAAGAGAGGGAACAGTTAACCAGGAACCACTGGAAGAGTTTGAGATTAGCAGCGGGGAAATAAGGAAGTGTTTACTAGAGTTGGATGTGACAAAGGCTATAGGCCCAGATGGAATCTACCCTTGGATACTAAAGGTAGGAGCAGATGAACGGTGCCTGTCACTCTCCATAGTGTATAACAAATCACTGGCAACAGGGGAACTGCCAGAAATTTGGAAAGCAGCTAACGTAGTCCCGATATACAAGAAAGGGGATAGACAGGAGGCGCTGAACTACAGGCCAGTGTCCGTAACCTGCATACCATGCAAGCTGATGGAGAAGATTGTGCGAAGAAAGCTAGTGGAACATCTGGAGTAAAAGAACTTTGTAACACAGCATCAACATGGATTCAGGGATTGCAGGTCCTGCCTCACAGGGTTAATTGAATTCTACGAGCAGGCAACAAAAATCAGGCAAGAAAGAGAAGGGTGGGCAGACTGCATATTTTTGGATTGTCAGAAAGCATTTGATACAGTACCACACAAGAGGCTAGTGAAAAAGCTGGAGATGCAGGCCGGTGTGAAAGGGAAGGTACTCCAGGATAAAGGAGTACCTAAGCAACAGGAGACAACGAGTCAGTGTGAGGAGTGAGGTCTGAGATTGGCGAGACGTAACAAGTGGAGTCCCGCAGGGGTCAGTCCTTGGACCTATACTGTTTCTGATATATGTAAATGATCTCCCAGAGGGTATAGAATCGTATCTCTCAATGTTTACTGATGATGCAAAAATTATGAGGAGGATTGAAACAGAGGATGATAGTAAGAGGCTACAAGATGACCTAGACAGACTGAGTGAATGGTCCAACAAATGGCTGCTGAAGTTCAACCCGAGTAAATGCAAAGTAATGAAACTAGGCAGTGGAAACAGGAGGCCAGACACAGGATA